>JXWZ01013238.1:0-13507 GCA_000956215.1 Anopheles farauti No. 4 | reverse complement strand
ATACATGACTTCACGTAAACGATTTGTATTTTACTTAAAATGGATAATCCGATTTTTTTATTACACTGTAACATAATTCATGAAGCAAAAAATGCCTGCATCTGGTTTGACGTTGCATCTTCTTTTTCTTATTCTTCTTTGCATAATGATGAACACGGTCAAGCCTGCTGATTTTACCTACATTTACATCCTCCTTTACCGATCCTGACGAGCCGGGTCCGCTTTACCACCCTTCCCACCCCGTACGGAATGTTGCTTCGTAAAGCGTAAAATTAAGTTGCTGCAGGCTAGATTTTGCGCTCATGAGCCCAACGCCTCTGCACCCGTATTGCTGCATTTCATCAATTAAAAACGCAAACACTTGCGATAGGGTTTCAGCCAAACTACGCGCGCCAGCCCGACGTTAACCCAATCCAACCACCAGCCCGGCACACTTTACCGGACCGAATGTGTGAATAAATTTTCCCGTCTACCGACTGCACTATCGATTATGCAGCCAGCAATTATGCAAGCACGATCAGCGTTACAAAATGCATTGATTTCGGTGGACACGGCATGCAAATGCAGCCAAGATAATGGGAAACGAACGCGTGTGGTTAACAGACGCGGATACCAAGGCGGGAAAGAGCTACGTCGAGCGGTGGGACTGTTTTGCTTTTTGCAGACACGACCATAAAATCAAGTTAGAATATAAATACCATTACGTTCGTTTGCTTGGTCGCATATGTAATTGCGTTGTGGTCGCACTGGAATGGCTGTTGGACGCGACACTGAAGCGACGATAAAGTGAGAACTATATGTTAAATGGAAGGAGCACCTGATGCGTTGCCATCGTTACCATGATAAATGACTTCATCTTAAAATGGAGAACAAATGAAAATTATAAACTTTCGAATTCGACGACGTAAAGTCCACATGGCGCGTTTCGGAAGCTTCACTCATAACCGATGCGTAACGAAGATCGATTCCCATGTCACCCCGAAGGAGCAATTGTTTACAGCGCGTTGAAAATTGGACCCAAATTTGATGGATGGGTGTCGGCCACGGGTCTCGGCGAAATAGGTGAAGCTAATTTTGAGCAATCAAGCCACGCAGACAAACATCCACTACCAAAGGATACGGCGTTCCGTTTTTTATTCCACCTAACAAATCTATAATGTCTTGATGGATCTATCCGAATTGGGTGATAGGAGTTGCGAACAAAAAAAAAAAAAAAACAACAACGCACCCCTTTTTTGGCACTGGTGAATCGTAAATGTATGATAGATGGTTGCTGCATAAGCCGAAGGCAGAGCGGAATCGAATGTGCCGGCACCGAAGCTGCCCGAAGGGTCGCTCGACGCTTGATTTCGAAATGGACCGTATTAAAGGTGATTGATGGGTGGAATGTGTGATCCATCCGCCGAAAACAACCGATACATCACGTGTGTAGCACACACGGGGCCAACCCTTTTGCCGCCACGGCCCAGCCCTAACCGCAGTGCCGACGGCAGCGGGGTAATCAGGCAAAACCGGGTTGGACAACGGCCAGGATGTTTAAATTGCAAACGAACAACACAACATTGGCCGTATGCTTTCCTTCAGCATCCCTTTCCTGCTTTGCTTGAAACATTTCCTTCTGTGCCTTGCCCCGAAGTCTTGTTCATTCCACCCACATACGGAAACGTTGAGGACTAAAAAAAAAACTAAAGAAGGTAATAAAATGAAACTACTGCTGAATATAAATTCCTTGCAAGAAAGTCTGTAGAGAAAAAAAGGTGAATAATGGTCGGAATCGGAGCAGCTTTCCAGCAGCAGGCCCATCGGCGGGAACATTCTGCTAACTGCGGCTAACGTGCTACAGCGGTGTGCCCAGCTGGTCGATTCCGATTCCATGTTCCGAGCGGTGGTCATGTACATATTTCGGTGGAGATTGCCCGTGCCGTTGCTGTTTCGGTGTAAAATTTGGCGGCCCGTGGCGACCGGGAGCGCTGTGGAGGGAAAGAAAAAAGAGTTATACCGGGTAATATCTTTTATGTGCTTGCTTATAAAAAATGCATCGGAAGTAACTCCCGTGTAGTGGAGGGGGAACTACATGAAGCCTGCTGCTCCGTCCGTGCAAGTAGTGCAAACGCAGTGTCGATGGGTGTGCTCGCCCGAAACTCGCGCCCCCTGCACCCCTCCACCACCCCAAATTGGCCGGGCGCTTTTGCGCTTCACTACCCATTCGCCTTCCGGTATTCGATGAAAACGAGATAGGAAAAACACATACACAGAAGAAAAAAAAGTGGTATGAGTGAAAATGCAAAAACGCGCCGATGGCTTCCGCCACACCGTCTCAAAGACGGCATCCGGCGGAGAATCCCTTCTGCGACGTAGCGCGCAAAGATGGGAATCATATACACTGGGACGAAGAAAGAAAAAAAAGAAGCCTGAGCTGGTGAGCTAAGCAATCGGTGTCGGGATGCATGCAAGGAAGCAGCAACGAATATGGCAGTGCGGAGAGCTGATGGAGGCCGGACTCGTTACGATACCGCATGGTTGCTGTTGATTAATGGAGCTTTTATTCCCAGATGCCACATTCCGGCAAGCCAAACCGTTTGGTCTTCGGTATTTTCCTCATTTTTGCTCTGCACGCGCTATTAACCTACTTAGTGGGGGCATCGTTTTTTGTTATTATTATTTTTTTTTTTGCAAACACCGGTAGCGCAAACACCGGTAGTCGAAGCGGTAGCGCATCGTGTCCTTGAGGTTATTGGCGAAAAAAAAACTCTCGCCACAAGGCCACGGGACTTAGGGCATATTTTTGTAATCACAATTTCATCGGTCTGCATTTTCAGGTGATGAATAATTGGTTTGATGGAAAATTATTGTGCTTTACACGAAAAATATGTTTGCGATATGTTAGAATTTTAAGTTTAAGATAATATGTTTAAACATATTCAAATAGATTTTTTTCTTTAGTAGCTATATTACTAAATTTTGAAATGATTGTTTCCATTTTAATGGCAACAACAATAAATGGTGTTTAGTTGACTATTTCAAAAATTTTAAATATTTTGAGCTTAACTCACATTTCTATGCAGGAAAGAAGTACTCCTTGGCTTTTCTTTCGTTTTATATAGTTTAGAAAAATTACTATCACGGTTAAACTTAAAAAGGTAATTGTTTTTCAAGAAATGTATTACATTAACAACGATTTCGTATTGATCGTTACTGTTGCTATTCTTTAAATATAACCATTCATCCGTCTATAATCATAAGTCAACATGCTTGTATTTTTGCGTCTAATTTTTTTTAGAAAAAAAACGATGTAGTGAAAATATATATTGCTTATGTGGGAAACCCTTTGAGAGAATTGTTGCTTAAAATCTGATTACTGAATGCACCACACTCAGTGCACCATTTTCATTCGTTTTTCTTCGCTTTATTTCCTACCATATATGCTAACGATACATTTTCTTATCCACCGTCCTTTTGGAGCTCTCCGCTCGTATTTATTCACGGTAAACTGTCGTTTCGGGTGAACATTCCGTTTCGCTAAATGTCAAATCCGCACCGAATCCAATCAGACAAGTCCGCATACCAATAACCGTCGATGCTGCAACCACTCACCGAAGGAAAACAAAAACCAGCGCCCGGGCTCACAATCCGCAAAATGAACAACCGAATTGAATTGCCATTGGCCCCGGTTCCGGTGTCTAGTTCGGGCTTAATCCTCCGCATAGCGTGGCGCGGCTGCCTTTGCAACCCGGGACCAAAACTCAACCGAAAGTAAATCCCCCCTTAAGCGAAGGATAATGGAACCTAATCTTCTGACGCTAATTTACTTCGAACCGCATCGCATGGTTGGACGGGAATCAATAAATGGCCAACCAGGAGGAACCCGCAACATCATCGCCGTCTTGTTGAGTTGTAGCTTTTGCTGCAAATAACTTTCAACGGCTTTCGGGTGGCCTGACTTGCCGTCCGCTCCGATACACGGCACGCTCAATGCGACCGGACAAAACGGACGATAAACTTGAGGCAGTCTAGCAGTCGTCTCGAGCGGTGCTAGTTGCGCCACCCGGTGCAGTCAACTTTACTCCGTCAAATTGTGGCATGGGTGATGATATGTATGGTGGAAGAAGAGCATATTGTGGCTGGCACTTGCATGTTGTTTTGTTTAGGTTAAAGTTTTAGATCAATAAATATTTATCTTGTGAGGGAAAGACTAGAGGGATGCACATCGTATGTTTAACCAATTTGGGAAAAGGAAAAATGAGTAATGAATAGAATAATTTGGAGAATACAAAAAAAATTAAAATTAAAATGTGGATTGTGGAACCCTTCAAGGGTTGTATAAATTTGAATCATAAATAATAAATAATTAAACAATTTCAATTTGTACAGCTTACTTTGATATGAGTCTATAAATATATTTCTAATGAGGAATTGTAATTCTCACAAACTGAAACATGGCTGAATGTTACTAGTATTAAAATGTATTACTTATAATAATGATGTACTAATAAATGCATATTTTTATGGGCAGTAAGACTTATTTACAAACTTGTTTTATTCGATTTTAATGGTTATGGTGAAAAATTTATTGATTCCAATGCATTATTTGGAAACCTTTCTCTCTTTCTCTCTCTATCTCTCTCTCTCTCTCTCGGTTCGTGTGGGATTTGTAGTCCCATTTACAAATTTATAGTTTAAATAATATCTCAAGATGAAGAAATTTTTCTTCATAAAGAGTATGGATTTAAAAATCGATTTGATGACATTTACTATTTGGAGCATTTAAAGGGGTTTCCAAAGCTTTAAGTGAAACCAAAAACACGAACATTTCCATTTCAAATATAACGTACGGTGAATCACCCAACTTTGTGTCGTAAAACGCATATTTGCCAAAAACCATCACACTCCGCATAATTTCAACCGTACATTCAATCCCGTACTGCGCCAACGGCTTAATAAATAATTAAATATCGATAAGACTGTGCCCTCTTCCTTCGCCGGAAGATGCGGCATCTCGTCTTGCGACCAATAAATAGATAACATCAAACTAATGATTCGAGAAAATGCGACTATCAAATTTGAATCACACAGTCGGATGCGAATTTTGTTCACACGGCTGGCAGTTGTATGCTAATGCTGCAATTAATTAATTCGTTCAGTGTTGGCCGAGACAAGCACCGGCCATCAACATCCGGACATCCGTGACAACGGTCATTCGCTGCAAAAGGAGAAAGCCAATGGAAAACCCCGACACTGGAACCACCTAACTTTGCCGCACATCAAGTGATTACAAATGCGATACGAGCGCAATTGCCCCGCTCGGACAGAGTTGATGTGGTTTCCTGATCAAACAACTAATCGCTTTACCATTGCCCGATGCTTGTGATTGGTCAGTTCTGTCAATGGCGACTGGATTCAATCAGCACACCGCACTGCTGTTGTTATTGTTGCCTTGCCTTAAATTCCATGCGAAATGAGTGCGGTATGGTGGTTAAATCATATTTCAACAATCAATGACTTTTACGTTTCGGTTGGCTGGTTGTATAAAGCAGCTATGTATCGCTAAATATGCCTCGATATTACTATGTATCGAACATATTTGTTCAAACGCATGATGGTGGACATTGTCATCTCTGAATATTTTTAATTTATTTCATACGTTTCACTTATACAATGTTCACGATAGCTTTCATTAAGAAGATCGTTGACGTAAAGAAAAAAACTAATGTTCTCAAAATAATATGCATCTGAACAGTCAGTTTTACATTACAGTATTTACTTTTTTATTTGGAAATCTAACTACTAGTTCGAAGACACTGAAATATAAAATAATTAAAACCATGAACCAAAAAACGATGTTGTGTGGTATTTACTGTTTAGAGTGTATTTATTGCTTCTAATCATCTTATTCCTCTGGATTGCTTCCCATTCGCTGCATAGTAAACAAATATTTGACAACAACGAAACTTGATGACGTATTTTGAACAATGCCAATAAAGACGTTCGCAATAAACTCATAAATTGATGGTTTTACTACACACGAATGTTGCCAGACGTGCCAGTCCTGAACTGAATTATACTGTTTATTTATACTTTGACTCCTATTTATAAGCTCGGTAGCTTATTCTGTGTTGAATTTTCCGGTCTGGCTTATTTTGTGGCTTACTTACTTAATTCCTATCATTGCATTTGTTAAAACCTTCATCATGGTAAATTTATTACGTATTTAAATTGACTATTTACTCTTTTAAATTTCCATATAATATTTATGCAATGAACAAGCGCTAGAGAAAGATAATGGCAAAAAAGTGTCTCCCAAAATAGGTTTTAAAAACAAGCATGTTAAAAACGGTATTTTCATAACCAGCAAATAAAACTACAGGTTTCGAGCATGCAATTTACACGTCCAATCAATCCAAACTATGGCCTTACCTATCCCTTAAAATCACTCCATGGTATGAACGATTGCACGATTGCATCAGTCAGTCATGATTTTTTTATGGTAAATTTTGTATGGCTCGTAAAAAAGTTCAATCTCAGCCGCTAATAGCAACGGTTGATGAGTTTTGCTGTGGATGTGGGGTGTCGATGAAATACTTTTTGATGCGACATTACACTCTCAGTGCGCAAAGCAGAACCCAATTTCCGTAGCCCAAGCAATGATGGTGATTTAAAGCCATAAACCATCATCAACCATGTGAAGTAACGCGTTGGGGGTGTTGTTTCCCTCAAGTTAACGTACAACTCATGTACAATTTTTATTTTTATTATTATGGATTTGCAAACGAAATGCGATACAGATACTCCGATCGCGGGAAGAATGGATATTTTAAAATGTGTTGTGATCATCTGTGGACGTAACATTTTACAGTTTACATTTACTCTTGTTGAAAATTAGTGCCGACAGCAACTGCTACACACTTGTCGAAAATGGTCATTATAACGAAAACAGTCTTTCAACGGTATGGGGGAAACATTTTAATTAGATTTTGCTTGGCAATCGCTTTCACCGTCCCAGTAAGTGCAGTAGCACTAATTTACCCAACCCATTTTTACCTTCGATGGGTTAATCGACAACTATTTGTTGCTTTGAATGGAATTATCGCGCCGCACTCACAATGGCAATGCGGCTACGATTGACGCACTCATAATATCGATTGATAAACTGGTCGGTTGCGTTCGGCCACCGGCCACAGTCATTTGTTCCGATAGTAATGGAAGCGAATAAATCTAAAACAATCCTTATTGCCAGCCGCATCATGAATGGGCCGACAAGCCGAACCGCAATCAACCGACGCTTTATCCCATAATCCTTTCCCACATCCTTGCCATTATCAGATGATCAATCTAATTAAATTTTACATTTACCAAATCATATCATCACCGCACAGGCGAGAGAGGCGGCTTCGTTTGCTTGGCAACGCACCGCTGCCGGTGCCGGTGCCGGTGTCTGTTGGTGTCCGTCGTTAGTGAAGCAATAATTTACATCCTGCCGATACATAATGGTCTCCACATTACGTGTTTCACCTGTCCACACGCCGGGTGTTAGAGACGGTTTTACACCGCGCCTGGAATCCGCTCCGAGCGTTGCGAGATGAATTTGGAATGAGTGTGATTCTCGTTTTGTGGCGGCTAGTGGAAACACAACCGTATCGATTAGCACACGTTAGCTTTATCAACGGCCAATAAAACGGAACGGATCCGAGATCGGTCCCATGCGATTGCACTGCGATTAGCCATTACCGAACGAAATGTGCGAAATGGTTCGATTCCTGTGCGATAAACGTTATTTAAATGGTTGAAACACATTTGACATTAGAACGTTTTAAAGCGAGTTTAATGCTTAATTAAAGTAATACACTTTATTTTACTCTAACAGTGAGGAGTAGCAAAAGTATGAAGTAAATTCAGTGTTTTAATTATAATTACAATTATGTTTTGTAAATGGTCATAATTTAATGCTTAATTAATGCTAGTTGCCACCCAAATTATTACCTAATCACCGTATACCGAACCGTTTCTATATGTTTGATAATACTCCTCGACACATTCCCCTAAGGCGAACGAAAAAGTAATTACACCTTCTCGACGCTGTGGACAGTATCGCAGAATTCATAAAAATAAATCGATTTATTGCGAACCTCGAACGAACCGTTCACGCTGGCACGAGAATTTCCCAAATTTAATAACGTGCCAAAACGATGCCGTTTCCTTGCGGACCATGCTCGATGGTGGCGCAAAAATGCATAATAAAAACCATAACAATGATGCTTGGTGGTGAAACGATTTGCTGAAGGTACGTCTCGGACCCGAACCCCACTCGACGGCTCGATTCGGGTCGCCGCAATAGGATCGACCCATGGAAAGGGAAGTCGAAGGGCTCCGAAGTCGTGTACGGAGCGATACTGGGCGCCTCCATGGGCTGTGGACGAAGGTCGTCGACGGAACCTGGACGGAATAATAAGCAATTTGTATAATTGAAATGTTCCAAGTAATTAAAATTCATTAGCGTAGAAAATGGTGGACACATTTCAAAGCAAAGTGACCGTCACCCCACTGCAGGGACAATTCATTTTTCTCATATTCTTACAAGACGTCTTTAGCGCCCTTGTTTTGATGGAGACCTAGCGTGCAACAAAAAAAAAACCACTTTGCTTCATATTGTAAAAGGATTTTAGATACAAGGGTACGCGTGGCGAGAGGGACCCGCGTCTCAATTCGCCAGGATAATTTCACAAACCGCCTGCCAGTGGCGCTTTCAATTAAGCATTTTGACAGAAAGACTATTATAGATTCCAACGGAGAAGAAAAACAATCTAAGTAAGCATTGCCTTCGGCGCTCGGTCCAAAAAGACCCGCGAGCAGCTTTGTTTTCCGCCGAATGATTGTTTGACGACCCGTGAAAATAATTCAACCGTGCAAGCACCCGCCCCGTACCGACCCGCAAGCATTGCCGTGGTGAAAAGCGTGGAGCGAGAAAGTGGGTGTGAGTGAGAGAAAAGCTAGATCAAAACGAATCGGCGCGGTTCCGATCTGCACGCGCAGTGGCTGAATTGGCAATTGAGTTTATCCTGTTATGAATAATGTATTAGAGTATACGCTTTCGCATCGTTGGATAGATGACAGAAAGTTTGCTAAATGACTCTGTTCTCGCGAGTCCGCTCCGTTGTTTTGCAAGCCTGTTCTCAGATTGGTGGGATAGGAAGAAACGGTAGGGAGGAAGTATATTTGTCCATCCTTGTACTTATATTCCGCATTCATTTTAGCGCATTGCTGAACTGTTTATGATAACGGAGGTAACTTATGGATTTTAAACCTTGACATGAAATAAAATTTCCAATTTTTTATTTTTTATTTTAAATATTTTGTAGAAAATTATCTTCATAAGGTCTAATCAATCAATTACTCTGGATTTCATTTCAAGATTTCTTCTCAATGTAAATTGAACAAATAGAAGAAATTTGTTAAGAAAAGTTCAAGCTAACCGAAGAAAGAGAAGCTAACTATCAAGAGCGTTAAAAACTTTTCGAAGGAAAATATGTACGTACGTGTATCTCACTTATAAAAATAGCAATAACTAATGATTTTTTTTGCAGATTAAACGAAACGAAAGGAGTTTGGAAGAAAAAACAAAAGTGTACAGATAAAACAGTAACATTTGCTGTAAGATTTTTGATATCTTTAGAACTAATGTGTGATCAAGAAATTGAAATAAAATAAGCAATAAGAATAAAAAGCAACGTTAATATTTTATTTTTATAATAAAATACGTTTGTAAATATATAATTTTGTATCAGGCTTATCAATAGTACTTATAAACATGATCAATATATATAAGTGTTTGACGATCCGTTTTCGTTGGTAAATATTGAATTTATGTTGAATTTGATTTTTTTTTACACCGTGATTATTCGTTGTGAACGATATTTCTTCAGATGTTATGAGAGAATGGAAGATAATTTCGTTAAAATATCCTTGGAATATTTAAATTTTGTATGAATATATTTGGACCTTAACGCGGTTCGATCCATTTCCAAACGGGAAAAAAAATCTTTACTATGAAATAGCAAAGCGAAAATGCTAACTACGGAAAAATGACGCACATATCAGGTAAGCCCGTATTTGTGTCGATCTGATTTCGATGCAATCGCAGAAGTTCAAAGGTATGGTACGTTTTACATATACGGGCATTTAGCGTGAGTATAAATATTGTACGATTGCACTTTATGCATGATTTCATGCTTGAAATTCTTGTAAGGAAAATATGCAAATCTTCAGAATGCGTGATTTTTGTTTTTTCAATCAACGCCATGCGGAAGAAACTTGTCGAACATATTTTGTGTGAAAACGGGTGTTAAACAAAAATAATCCTCAAATTAACTGATATGATGTACAACAGCCCTATTTGGTTTTACAGTAACTGGTTAAAAAAGAGTGGGGCATATTTGGACTATTTTTTTTTTAAAGATTTTATGTTAACAGCATCAACTGAGTAACAAAATGAATGATATGTAAAATCACCATTTTGTGTATTGAACGACCTCCTCTGCAAAAAAAAAACATGTTTATAGTCAAAAGCATTTAGTTAAATTTTTTATGCAGCTGTAATTCATATCTTCACATGTCAGCATAGCCATAAAACAATGCTTTTTTCTAACAGTTTCATTTTCCCTCTGCTCCTTCGAAACTAGACGGCATAGAACCACGGAACGTAGGTTGGAGCGTTTCATCACCATTGCGTCATCGTTGCATCCACACACACACACACACACTGGAATTACGCAAACAGTGAAATTTATTTCGCTTTTGCACCTTTGACTAACCATTACGGGCGATGCACACACGTTGGTTGAGATATTTCGAGCGCATACGAGCGTCGACTGCAAACGGCAGCAACAGATCTGATAGATTAAAATTTATCTTTTGCTCTTTCAAATTTCTTTACGTTTTGCTCCTTTTTCCGGTCATGCGGATGTTTGAGACGGAAGCGAAGCGTTACCGAGCGTCCACCGGGAGTCGTGGTGTGCTGGCAGGGCACGCAATCGCTAGCTGCCTTACACACTGCCTCTTACATCCGACTGAATGCATTTCGATAAATATTTTAAATGCCCTGCTCGATTACACAGCTTCAGACCGTACGGGCTCGGGCCCGGGATAAACCGATCGAAACGATAGCTTCCGTGGTGTTCCGTCCGAGGCAGAGAAAAGTGCACCCGTAAAAAGATGCACAACTGGCTTCGTTGCAAGAAACGGCATCGTTCCTTGAGCGGAGGTGGTAAAATGAAATGAATGAGAACAGAAAGAAGCGGTAAAAGCAACATCATCAACAACTTTCAGAAAACTACCATCCTTCCCAGGCCTGCCACACCTTGCGTTGCGGGATCCGGACGTGGAAAGTAAACTGCAGCAACGCCCCTTGGGGGCAGTGAGAAAAATACTTTCAACAACAAGAGATCCTTATCGGTGGGCGAACGGTGGCAAGAGGCAAGAGGGATATATGGGTGTGGGAACCCGCATCGTCCTGCCTGCCCGAGATGGTTGGCCATGTTTTGAAAAGTGTATCTTCATCGTTTACAGGAAATTTATTTGCCTTTCACTGTCAGATGCACTTCTTTCACTCCATTTACCGTGCTGCTGTTGCTGCTGCTGCTGATGCTTCTTCCGAAAGAGATGTTTATGCAATATTTGCTAATTGAAGCGTTACCGGATGCTGGTGTCATATAAAGGCTTGCACAAACTTCTAGTCGATTGAACTGCATTGTGCGGTTTGCCGTTTCATGATGCAGGGTTAAAGTGTTTTTTTTTTAATTTTACATGGCGATTATTATCGAAAAAGCAAAAACTTACTGCGGGAGGAAATGGATTTTAATGCTCTGATTTTTACCCAACATGTTGCCGAGCGTTGAAAGACCATTTCTTTACATTGAAAAGATGAACAATGTCCAAATTGTAGCAAACCCATGTTCAGCGAGTTGAAGATCTGAAATGAATTTCGCCCCGCTCATTTGATTGATTGAGCCTTGAGGAACAGAACTGTGACCGCATAACAAACCGCAATAACATTCCCAACACACTGTATGACACTGATACGATCGCAACAACAAACGGCCCCCGGATTCATTCCACCGAAACTCAATGCTTCCGGTGGAAGATTTATGGAATAATTGGCACATGTATTAACATTGTGCACTCGTGGCGGATATTTTCCACGACTTCTTTCGATTGCAGCCGAGTGCAGCGGAGGTAGAAACGACCTCACGCATGAAATATGGACCCGTTCGGTTTTCGGGCCGGTTGTAAAAAGGCGCAAAAATCCATTTATTAACATAGTTATACATCATCCATTTATTTTATTAACCCCTTTTCAGCTCGAACTTGAAGGTAGGTACGTTTTCGATGGTGCTGCAAAATGCCACCGTACGGTACGTTGGTAAACGCGACACAATCGGAACGGGGGTTTTCCACGAATGGTTTAAATCAAAAGCCATCGGCACTGCTGCAGCTAGCGGGTCGCACGAACATGTCTGCAGGGAAGAACCAGCAGCAACACTGCAATCCTGGAGAGTCACGGTTTGTGGGTTGGAAAACGGTTATTGAATGACTTTATTGCCATCTTACATGATTTATCGTCGTATGCGTCGGGGAAAAAAAAAGGTATATTTACAGTCGTTTTGGGAAAAATAACATAATGAAATTCTTTTTGACACTGCTATTGGGCGCACATACACATGCCTGCGTGTGTGTGAATGTGGGTGTGAATTAGAAACAAACATAAATAATTCGCGACACCTGTGAAACACGATGTGCACTTTTATTTCTTAATATTCAATGGCAGCTAATGGTGTCTCAATTTATCGTAAATTGCTAGGCCAGTAAATTTCTCCAAACAAAGCAATGTGACGTTTTGCGATATTATTATTAGCCACATAACAAAAGGTTTCAATATGTAATAGATACATTCTACCAAAGCGATGGTGCATTGCATCGTTATTTAGGCATTGTAATTCTCAAATCAGCAAAATAAAATATGTTTTGTGTGGGATAGAGGTGAGTTTAAACTACCAGCGCTAACGTTTGCAAAAAAAAAAAAATCACGAAACGGAGGATTTTGTTTACATTTGTCAGATTTATAATCCAAAGTATTGCTTATAAATAGGTATCTAAGAGAAAAAGATATCACTTCACTATCCAAGCTATATTTGCAATCGAATGGAAACCATTTCAATAAATTAAATATACCTACTTCAATGCCATGCACCAAAACGATAGCCGTAGAAACAGCCTACAAACCTATGCAATATAGACAAAATTCCTCGAGCAAAAAGATATATTAATATCTACTGAATAAAACTAAAAATTCAAAAATTTGTAAAGAATTCCCTGTAATAAATTTGAGCCGTTCGTGGAAAAACATATGTAGAAGGATGTTACCTGTACGGCAGAGAAATTATAATTTACTGATACACCGAAAAAATAAAGACAAATGAAACAAAACATAAAATGGACTTTTAGGTTATTCATTAAT
>JXWZ01013234.1:0-24212 GCA_000956215.1 Anopheles farauti No. 4 | reverse complement strand
GCTACGCTTGTTTTTAATGCATTTCTTCAAATCGGTTGAAACTGGGTAAAAAGTTATTGAATTAATGTAGATGACACAATGAACCAATGATGAAGAATCCAGTGATACACAGTTTTACAAGTATTATCATACTTACTCAAGTTGGTAATAGCATCATTGGAACCGAAACGATCCATTCGCTTCTGATCGTCTTCACCGAGCAACCAGTACGTTCGCATCTCACCCTTTCCCTTCACCTTTATAATGCCTCGTTCTTCGCATTTGTAACCACCCAGCTTTTTCAATAGGCCGTACGTTACGGACGAGATGTGGATCTTCAGTGCTTCGCCGTTGCTCTCCATGCGCGAGGCCGTATTGACCGTGTCGCCAAACAGGCAATAGCGGGGCATTTTCAGGCCCACTACACCTGCCACACACTGACCTGAATGAATGCCGATGCGCATCTGAATAAACTCACCCGGCCTATGGCGAATCTCGAGATGAGAGATGGAGTTAAGCAAATGTAGCGCTAAGGAAGCGATTTCACCCGCGTGCCGATCGCCGTTACGCAGAGGCAGCCCGGAAACGACCATGTATGCGTCCCCAATCGTTTCCACCTTGTAAACATCGTAGCTGGAGATAATGAAGTCGCAGCAGGTGTAGAGATCATTCAACATCTCTACCACCTCAAAAGGGGTGCTTTGCGCGCATAGCTCCGTGAAGCCGACTAAATCACTAAAGAAGATTGTGACACAGTCGAAACATTCCGCTTCCACGCGTTCGCCTCGTTTGAGCGATTCAGCAACACTCCTGGTTGTGAGAAAGACTGTATCACCACAACGACACATATGGCGAATAGTCCCATTCTTACGCACTTTGGAAGCATCCTGAGCAGCAGGGATTCGGTCTTTTTCTTTTCCTCCGAGAGTTGATTGGTTCGCTCTTGTACAATACCCTCCAGATTGTATGCATACTTCTCCATGATCGCAAGCATATTATCGAAAATGTTCGGTTTCCTATAAAACACCAAAAAGGATAATGGTTTACTCAATTTCCAAAGTGTGTCGGTTGGGTTGTGACTTACAGTCCGGCCTGCATCGGTTTAAGCTTCACCCTCACCAATCGTATGTCTGGTCGATCTTCAGGATCTTCCGCCCAGCAGGAATGAAGCAGCTGTATCACGTACTCCGGAGCTTCGATGCCTCGCAGTGATGGACGAAATATTCCATACTCTTCCGGCGACATAACGCGTGCTACAATATCTGTAGAAAAACATGCCCATGAACCGTGCTATGCAGAATATCACCTAACCAACCATCTAACTACCTTGCCAGCTCATATTGATATCACCCCAAGGCCCTTTGCGTCCGACGATTTCATACAGTATGATGCCGAACGAGTACACGTCGGCTTTCTGTGTACCACGCGGGGGACTATTAGGATCTCGCAGAATTTCCGGCGCCTTCCACAGACTGCGCCGAAGTTCCTTTTCGAATCTAAAAATGTCAACCTATCAGGAAAGCTGATGCTAATGATATAACACATGTCTTACTTGCTTGGCTCCTCCTGGCAAGATTTAAACTCGTGCAGTCCAAAGTCCGCTATCTGTGCGACCCAACGCGAATCAATCAGAATCTTGCTGGAACGCAGATTTCCGTGCGATCCGACGTCACTGTCGTGCAAGTAGATCAATCCCTTCACAATATCGCTCACGAGCGATGAGATGAACATGTGGTCTAGCTTTAAGTCTTCATTCGACAAAACATCCACCAGGCTACCGCGGGCACAGTAAGACGTTAAAATGCTCACCGTCCCGGGATCAACCGATGCACCGACGAAGGTGATTAAATTTTCATGGCGTATTTCGCGCATTTGCTTCAGTTCCTTACGAATGTTGCGCGTAACGTCGACAGACCGTTTATGAAGGCACTTGATTGCGACGATGTTACTGCGGTACAAACCTAAGAAATTTAAAATGAATGATTACTATGTGTTATTTTAATTATTTGTATTGTTCTTCTCTTTAGCTATTTTACAACGTGTTTATTAATTTGCGTATTACGTAAATAGATGTATATTTATGCAATGCAAAGATTAAAAAAAGATTTGTCCTTAATCACACACGACACACTTTATGGATAACATAACATATCGATTCATCTGATCCAACCTTTCCGTTTTCTACTTTTCCTTAACTTCATTATTTAAGTAGCACAAGAGTCTTTTTTGCCCTTTATTGGAGTTTTGAATCCACGTACTTTTTACACATCATTAAGAATTAGTAAAAGTTTGTGAAATATGTCTATATCATGAGTAGGCAACAATTGAACAGAAACAACACGATGAAGATGGTTATTAATATTGGTTTGCAACAAAATGCGCTTTAGAGAGAGTTCCAGAGATATACTCAAACGCTTAAGTTTCATATAAAAATATGAGTGCGAATTGACTGAACTGAACTGAACTGAACTGAACTTGAACTGTTGAAGAAGGTTTAAGCTTCGAAAATTTGAAGAATTAAGAAAGATTAATTAAATTTCACCGGTGCGTGATGTGCAATAGGTACATAAACTTAAGGTGATGCTAATTAATTGTGCTCACCAATTGTTGTGTAGGCCCGTTTATTTGAGTCTCCAGCGTTATTAACCATAATGCTTTGCTGGCATACCTAGAAAGAGGATTGAAGTTGATATTATGTGCAAAATTATACTCAACGTACATCGTTGTAAAATATAAGGAAAATCTTCAACAAATGCCACGTAGCTTCTGTGATCCGTCACACACATTGTTTGCCTTTCGGAAAACCAATTACTTGGAAATTGATTGATTGTGCACTAACACTAATCCGTTGCATCATTGCCTACTTCGCATGACCGTACTCACGAATTTTTTCCGCAGCTCATGGTTGTAAAGTGCATCGGGTGAAGTGATGAAAATCACGTCTTTCATGTCCACCTTCCACAGCAGACATGCTAAAGTCTGCTCATAACGATAGTGTCTGCAAAGAAGGAAACCAGAGCCCAGGGTAATAATCGTACGAAAATAAAACCACCAGTACTCATTACACCGGATAGGCACTTACTTGAACAGGATAATAGTGAAGATGGCCATAAACAGAATCACAACGAGTGCCCCAGTGATGTAGCGCCAATCCTTCGCCTTCGGGCGGCATTTTTCGTTGTAGAAACCACAAACCGGCTCGGCTAGTGGCGGTCGTCCCTTCAGCCACATAATCGGTCGGTTCGGGTTGAGATAGCGAAATTCGGGCAGCGAAGTGGCGGTCGTTGCGTTTCGCGCTCCGTACGCAAACAGCGCCACCGGTTGCATCGACATCTGCAGCGAGTTGTTCACCTTGTCGTCCTTCTGCAACGCGATGACCGAAAAGTTTCCCTCAGCATCTCCGTTTGCATCGATATAAACCTGTGTGTGTGTGGGTGTGCGTTTGGATGTAATGAATTGCAAAGACGGTATGATGCGATGGTGTATTCAGGTTACTTCAAAGGAATGGGGACACTTTCACTTACGTCGAATCCTTGGATTGAGTGGTAGGAGCGATTGAATATATGGCGCATAATTAATCTACCATCCGAGACGTCGCCACCGTCACGTAAAACTTCGGTTGCCGCTCTAGCGTATATGATGAGTGCATCGTACAAGTACGCACCGTAGATGGGTACCTTATGGGTGAGACGGCAGTAAACACATAAACTTCACAGCTTTTGCTTGCTATCAAGTGAAGGCGTCAACTGTAATTTACCTGTATCTGATCAAATATGTTCTGATTGCTTGGTAGCGGCACACGAAATGGATCCATTCGCGAGTATAGCTTGAAGTTGTGGCAAAGTTTCCGGTATCGTGGGTTCATCGGAAACAATGGTGATATGCGTAACACAGACTGGAAGGCTTCTTGGAGACGCTCCTGGTCCTTGTAGTTGTACCGTTTGCGATTCTGATGCTTATCCATCGAGCTACCGAAGTACTTCTGATAGAAATCGGAGTATTCTATGGGGAAACACAGGTACAAAACCGCATTGTGTTTTTTAATTTATTTCTCTTTCTCTATCTATCTTTCTTTCTCTTTGGTATAACGACCGAAGTCATGCCTGCGGTTTTACCGGTTTACTTGACTGATTTTACCTTGATAAATGTTGCGCTTCATGTTTGGATCGTAGATTTCGTCGTCGATCGAAATGACAATGTAGTCGCCCGTGCTCAGCAGCTTTCTGTTTTGCAGACACCGTACAAAGTCCACCATTTCGATGTGATCGCCAACAAACACGTACACTGTGCACACAAAGAAGGACGAATTTAAGTGGATTTGAAAAAAATGACACACAGTAGATTGCTCGAATGTCGATTCGATAAAATCGATTTGGTTGCTGCATTGCAGTCGTTCTTCGATGTGAATTTTACCAGGAAGCGCTACAATACCTCGTGTGCTGCGGTAAGTTTCGTCCACTATCTCCTGCAGTTTGTAAATTTTCGACGGAATGTAATCTGAGTAGATTCGAAAGTGGTTTACCGTAAGATTATTCCATTCCGCTTGCAGCTGAAAGCACAATTTTTTAGAAGACACGTGTGGTTGTTATCGTTTTCAGTATTGAATAAAATTTCATCGAAAAAACGTAGCAAAATACGTAAACACGAGAGACGTCAAACAGATGATTAAGTTAGACACTTTGGCGAAGTTTTTCAAAAAATAATATAACGCATCTTTAAAATTTAACTTGTTTTTGTTTGTTGTGAACAACGGTTGTTGTGAATAAATTCCTATGACTTATCATATGTAATTTTTTTTTTGTAATATTTACAACTAAAGCATCTTCTCACAATAAGAAATTGAATATCAGCAATTCCTGATTCCTGGCTCGCTAACGTCAGTAGTGATAATTTTCAATTTATATATTTTACGCGGTCTGCATCTGATGCGATATTGGCTGCTTCTCGATGAAGTTTTCATTTCATGCTCCATATGATGTGAGTAATAGGAAGTGAAGGAGCAGCGTCTTGGAGTATTATAAATACTAAGAAAATGTGTGGTCGAAAGAATACCTAGCCAATGGCAAATACATTCTATTCTTGGAACACGATGTTGCATCTACATTGCACCCTGAAAGATGTAGTATTCGCAGAAGCTTCCGAAACATGGAACAGAATAAAACTTTACCTCAATTGCATGTGCAATTTCCATGCTCCAGGCCGGATGTTTGCTGGCTACGATACTAAAGCAGTGCCAATTGTTGGCCAAAAGCAAAGCGGCAACACTTTTCGACACTTTCGTTGCCGGTGGCAGTGTTCGGGCGAAGCTGCTGTAAACTGTCTTATCCGATACGGCAATGTCGGCGCATTTCTACGTAAAAAAAAGTGTGCAAAAAGTGTGATTAATCCGCTTAATTCCGAGTGTTCCGCTTAATCCGATTTATCCCTATCGAGTTCACACTCACATACGATATCATTGGCAGATTCCAGGCCGAAGCAACCAAAGCTTCCGAAGTGCAGGTTTCATCTGGGCCAATAAACACCACTATTCCACTGTCGCGCATTTCCGTCATTTTCCTGTGGAAAAATAGCGAAACATCGTATCATTGACCGTTTATTGCTTTCGATGTCCATTCTGTTGGTATGATTTTTCGTCCACCTCACACACACTTACTGTATCGGGAATGCCTTTAAGGACTTCTGTGCACCAATGTCGACCGCCTGGAAGCGCAGCTTTTTGCCGGGAAGTAACGTTGAATCGTTATTTATCGTTTCTATCGCCAGCAGCAGTGCACCGAGCACGACCTGTGGTGCGGAAAGGGTGAGTGGGTAAAGGTGTCCCAACTTTAATTGTATGCGATTTGAACATATCTCAATCTCGTGGCTACTCGAGTTGAAGAAGCGCATCATACTGGAATAATTAGAATAATGCTAAAGCACGCATATAAACTTTAATTTACTCTAATGATCCCTATGGCTTTTAAAAAATTTCGAAAAAATTTCAACATTATTTTCAACTGTTTATATTTTGAAATTGGTGTGCTTGGGTAGTATTTTGAATTTACATCTTAATTTAGGAGGAATATAGACTCTTTATATATCTACATATAATTTGATTTTTTTTCTTTTTAACATTATTCCACAATTAAAATTATGTCAATTATATGGTCATAATATACAGTCGTATAGTCGAGAATGGAACGCGAAAGCTAAATTGAATTTAATTACTAAAGTGCTGGTAATGAACTACTCTGTAATCATCAGTTGATGAATACACCTTCGATATTTGTTTTCTCCTTAATTTTTTTTCCCGCATGTATCATTAAACCTATACCCGGAAACATACTCAGTGTGATTAGGTTGATAAATCACAATTATTCATGCAACCTGCGGGAGTTTGTGCATGACTGTTGCACATATTCTTCTCACCAACCCATTCGTTTGGCGATCTCGAGGGACGCGGTAGTGCACCTAGGAACCACAAACCCCCTGCATCCACATTCATTGACCGTGATGCAGGGACAATCTCGATTCAATGTCAGCGCATAGACCACCCGGTGGGTGATATCACCTGCACCTACCTTGGAGTGTACGTAGCCCGCCAGAAAGCCCACATACAGCTCGTCTGCGGTGCGATTGCGTGCTCCCATCGGCACCGCCGGCAACGATACATTGGCGCGGAATGAACTGTCGGTGCCGCGCGGACAGTCGCAGGACATTCGTGCGATGGCGGATGCGAATGCGTGAAGTGGTGATGAAAGTCTGAGCAACAGTAACACCGCTAGCAAAAGATCTGCCATCATGTTGTCACAGTTGCACCAGGAAAGGGTTTCTGCGAATAGGACAAAGTCAGTGCTCTATTAGTGCTTGGAAGCTATGGCTCTACCCAATTAAATGGCACGTGCTTGGAAAGTTACGTTCTAGCCGGTTTGGGGGAGAGGTTTATTTTTCTGCAAGAGAAGTGTTATTTCTTTTAACTGATATTTTTCACTGAAACGTTTGAAGTGTTATAATAAAGTATGCGTTGTAAGGAGGGAGTTTAATGAAGCTGATTTTTCGACGAACAAGCTTATTAGTCACATCATTTAATTATTAGCTGTTGTTAGTTGAGTAGGAAATATTATTCTTGTAGTACACACCAAAGTTTTCCAAAGTCCAAAGTTTTAAATTCGATTTACTACCTCTGTCAGCAACCCAGTACGGCATAGTTACCATTCCTGCCGAGATTTCAAAATTGTTCAAATATTATTTTTAATGAGTTTTGTGTTCAATATTCCTTGAATCATCTTCAACGGAACAGCTCACAAACGTTTTACCAAAAGACGAATACAAATTTAGTAACATATAAAAGATAAACAATAATCTTTCTTTGAATTAATTTCATTATTATACAAATATGCGTCATTATATTTATAATCCAGCCGTGCAAGGCTCTTTATTTGCGTAATGAAATTTAGAAACTACCTCTACTCGCATCTCTAATCCGTTTTAGTCGTTTGTAAATAGTCGTCTTAAATCTTCCTTCATTTCTTGGTTCTTCTATCCATTTCGTAGTTCTGTGATCTCAAATAACAGCAACGAAATTTGTGCTCTTTTTGCTTTTGTGTAACTTCTCGGTTCCAATGGAAGGGCATGTTCCGGTTTCCTTGGTTAAACATCCTAAGGTATCATAAAAATTTCGATTTTACTGATATATATTATGATTTTTTAGATTTTGTCTTTAATATCTTTAAGCTTTCCTCCTCGCACGATCCTGATTATATTAGTATCTTCTTACATTAGTATATTTAGTATTATAGTAGTTTCATGCAAGCTACGTAAGTAACTTCTTTCTAGAATTGTTGTAAATAATTATTAACGATACTGTCGAAGGATTTTTTTATTTCAAAGAAATGTTTGATATCGACCGTTAGAGAGAGCGGATTTCGGTCAAGCTTTATTCGCTATACACCTTTTCTTCACTATGATATTTAAAAACGCTTGGTTTAAAAAAATAGTACCCCCCATTCAAAATTAGTACCCCCACTCTTAATTTTACAAAGACAGTATCAGGTGTGTTCGTCTATGACCAGATTTGTTGTTAATAAAATAGTTGATGGATAATTTATTATTTGTATCGATATCGGATGCTGAGTATTGAAACATAAGAAATATGACTATTTTAAGTCTAATACTTTTTATGGCATGATGAGGAACACCACACAACAAATAGATGGAATTAATTTATTGAAATACGAGTTATAATATTTCTTACAATGTGGTCTTATTGCTTGTGGTTTTAATTTGGAATCATATTTAGAACTAGTTACAACAAAATAAGAGTAGCAGGATATTTGTAAAATAAGTCATAGATCCTGTCATCCAGGGGCAGAGAGATAAAATATTTTAATTATATCAATTTGGTCCGAACGTTGCATTGTAACAGTTCGTTAGTGATAACTGTTATCTATAACTGTTCGGAAATTTTTATACCATATCATCGCTTTAAAGCCTTTATAAACAACCCGCACAATAGTTGATGGTTAACTTCGTCGAGCGCGTCATCGCACACCACAGCCAGGATTAGATGGGTGTCGAGATGCGGATAAACAACGTAGTATTGTATCTTCTTTTCTACTTCCGGTGCCTTGGATGTACTGCGGGAGGTCGTAAAGTAAAACTAGAGTAGTAAAAATTATGATTATTACTAATGGTTATGTCTCCGTGCCGTCCCGTGGCCTGTATCACACCGATCGTACTATCGCACATTTTTTGCGCACTATGTGAAAACAGAATGTGCCACAAAAAATGGTGCGCATCGTGGTCACGGTCAGTGCAATCAAAATTGTGAAAGACAATCATGTCGGCACTATCAATTATAGCTCCAAACGAGAGGATTTTCACCATATTGTAACGCTGGGGAAAATATTCTGAATATAAAAGATTTGATGATTTTTGCGTAACTAATGGTGTTTATTTAAGACAATTCTTGATTAGCTTTATTGTTTTAATTTTTCTGGTTTTAGTTACATAAAATTATTTCATAATAGAATTTCAACGTGAAATTACTGTATTTTTGTTTACATAAACAGGTTAAATTATTTGAGTATATGAAACTATGTTAAATTTTAGCCATCATCTTGTTCAATAGCCTATGTAAAAATATCTGTACAAATCTATTTAACAATAATTTTTCGAACATGGCAAACTTTTTCCGCATGGGGAATTTTTAAAATCGCTTTTATTTCAAAAATTTAGAGTTGATTAGAATATACGAAGGCCTGTATAAATTTATGTAATAACAATCGTTCGAAAATGGCAAATTTTGCCCCCAAACAATTTTTGTCAAACGATTAGCGACACTGACTTAGCAAACTGCCACACGAGAGTCCTGTGGAACTTGCTTGTTTTTAGCTAGTTCTTTTTTGCTTTAAAGGAATTGATGTTATTTCAGTTTGAAAGTATAGAGATCATGATTCTTTTGACCACAGTTTCTCTTTGGTCATGTAGTTGGAATCGCAGTTCCGTTGGTAAAGTTCAATCTCTAACCCACTAGTGCTCTGAACCAGGAAAAAGGTAAAAGCTATAAGACTGTTTCTAGCTCAGGACAATAATTACACGTAGTGTAGTCGTTTGCAAATTTGCGTAGCCTATTGTAGGTATATGTACCTGTAACATTGTAACATGCGAAAAGTCCTGTAAGAGGTTGATATTTGATTACATATTGATATTTGATCTACATTGTATAGAATTTTTCATCCACTCATGGTCATTTTCCACACAATTGCAAACTGTACCATTTAATCCAGCCGGTTTTACACCCACAGATAGAGTATCATTTGCAATAAAAAAACCTGTCAAATTGCTGTTTTACACGATATTTTGGACGGTTTATAGCCTTTTCTTTGGTTGCTTCGAAACTTTTCAACAGGAAATTATTGGTAAGCAATAAAATCTTGCAGCTCATCTTGTTTTATTCGAATATTGATATCATTATAATGAAACTCAACAATTATGTATAATTTTTATCAGATCGTTGCTTTATCATTCTGATTGTGCATGCAATCGTATAACGAGTCTTATGTACATTCTTTGTTTGGATGTCGATTATAATCTTGCCTTAAGTAAAGTAGCCGAGAAAGATGAAAGATTGTTTAAATCAGGTATTTTAACAAATTGGAAACATAACATTATACCACCATTGGAAACAAGAATCCGAATCTGAAACCTGTAGTCAGTATACTGATATTTTCTGTAAATTACTTCAATATTTTGATATAATGATATTTTCTATAAATTGCTTCGACATACTAAAGATGTCAACCCTGAAAAGGTAATGAAAAGGTTAACTGTATAATCAATGACGAGGCAAAATTTCTATATATACCACAATGAACAGGTTCTCACAAAGGATACACAACCAATTAGTTCCAAACACATGCGTACAGGCTTTGCTATGAATTGTAAATTTGGTTCTTCGGTTGTTATCGGTTGAGGTGTGAGAAATGAAAACGTAAAGTCATCTACCGTAACCGTAACCGTCTTGGGAAAACTTATTCTCGAAGTTACTCCAAACACATATCGAGACGCCCGACGAAATATATCTTCATGTTCGGGGTAATTAAATTGTTTTTCCGCACACGTCCACTGTAGACAACTGTGGTGGTGTGCATGAACGGAATAAGGTGCAATATGATGACATTTTCCTAGGACGCGTTACTTGTTTCTTGTTCGTTTTGTTTTCGTGCCGCGGTTTAAGTGCTCGGTTTAAATAATTTATTGGCCCATTAAAGACACCAAGACGCCAATTGTGTATGACATGCGAATGGCGCGAACGAGGCGGGGAAAATTATCTTTCACGTTGGACGCGATTAAATGATGTCCCCCTGATCGCATCGGGAAGTAGAAGGGAGTGGGATTTATTGCGAACGCATTAATTTATTTCTATTGGGTTGGGCCGCACCGGAAACTCATTGTTGTCCGTATGGGGAATAGTTAGCATGATTGAGAATTTCAGTTTAAGAAAAAAAAAGAATTTTTTACATCAATGTATGTGATTTGGGTTGAATCGAAAGATTCCATCGAAAAATGTGCGACATAAGCCAAAATAGTTCTCAATACCAGTAAAAAATATCCTTCCTTGATCGATGCATCGAACTAATGAAAACTTAAACAAAACGCACTAAAGTAGCATTTGCCTAACGAATAAGATCGGCTCGCTTCCTTCTCAAGAAAAGCATAGCACGCTTGGTTCTACTAAACGTTACGAAATGTCTTTCTCGGAATGAGTCAACATAATTTTTGTTTCATACAGTCCCTTCGCAACAGAAGCCATGGAATGAAATGGGCCAATTCGCACAGCATGATGCTCTTGCTCGTGACAACGGCCACGATTAATATGTTAAACTGAAATTTAACCTTATTCAATGCTAATAGTTGTGTTTATCACACATCGGAGCCACGTGTAGCAGATGACTTATTTTTGTGCAAATTAACATTTAAGATAAATTACAGAGACGAACTATTCACATTACTCACAGTAATAAATCAAAAATTGGTTTGAAAAATTGGCTACAGCTACAGCGATAGATTAAAGCCATTTTACTTTGTCGCTAGGTGAAATTTTAGTAAATTGTTTTTTTTTGATAAATCTTGTTCAGATTTACAAGAGCAAAATGAGGATTTAACAGTTGTTATAAGCTGTAATTATCAAAAGCTGCTTTTATGGTAGAAAATGTTATGCTTTTGCTCTCTTTCTTTTTTTAATTCCAACTATGTATGTAAAAAACTTTATACATATATCACAGCATTTTTACCAATTAATGCATCCTTTATAATTTACCATACAACCACAAAGTCTGGAAAGTCTGCATTAATGCATGCTTTATAATTTACCATACAACCACAAAGCGTTGGTTATTTTAACTCTGCGTTCTTTGTATAAATTTTCTGCAAAATGTTATTTTTTTATCTTCAGAGCTTGGATTTGCAAAAACGAGTTCTTAACTCTGCAATACTGACCATTTCGATTCAGTCATAATGTATGATGAGCAAATAATGCAGAAAATGGTGCAGATAGATTTGTTCATTTTACGTTTTTTTTTTATATAATGATTGTTGTAGCTGACAACTTTTTCAATTTTATTTCTATGATCGGCATACCCGAGTATCTCATATATGTTGTATGAGAAATAAGGAAGTGAGATTTTGTATGAGAAATGAGAAGTGTGATTAAATTTGTATTATTTGCAATCGACATGGAAGCGTTATTTAAAACCATTTTTGGTAATTAAATTTTCATGTTAAAATAGTCTGATTTATTCTCTTGTAAAATATTTTCATGTGATTTCTATATGTGTTTGGTTTTTAAATAAAACTGATTTTTTATAATCCGTGGACTGTGATAAACAAATCACATGTGAAAATTAAATTCAGTATACTCAACCAATGAAGGAGGTAGTGTAATGGTTTAAAAACGAGGTTGACGTAGTTTAAAACGATCATATTAACATTAAAAACACTAAAGTGACATAAGGGGATTGTCTTGAAATTTTAACTTATGAAACCACACGGCGTCCACCCTTATCGTCAGCACGATTGATGTAGACGGTGTTTTATAATGGGGGTAATAGTTTAATTTTTTACAAAATTGATTTGGATTTAATTAAAGTTAAAGGTATGCATTAAACAAAAAAAAAATAGTTCATCACTGGAACAATCCCTACTTGTCGGTTATCCTAATTAATGCACTCCCGGTAAAAAACCGTTTTCCTTCATTATTAAACGTGGAAGAGGGTTTGAGGACCGTTTTGCGAAACTCACTGTACATTAACGTTTCCTTTCTGTTCGTTCACTGATCCCCGGCACACCTAATTCGCATCACACCACACTTCCGGCCACAAAGCACAATCGTATGAACGGTGTTGGTTGTCTTGTTGGTTGCTGTTGTAAAACCGCAACCGCTCCGAGGACATTCACGATCCGTTCGGGCGGAATGGTGAAGAAAGTGGACGCTTTCCCTTTCCACCACCCTTTTAGATTCGATTCGATCTAATTGACATCAATTGGTGAGCTAATCCTTCGAGACCACATGCTGACAACCGATCCTTCGTATGTGTGTTTTTTAACATTGTTTCGCTTCTTTCCTCGCGCCCCGCTCAAATAAGGCGGATGTGAGGAGATTTTGCTTACTTCGGCACTGTTTGCACTATGGGCGCGTTAGCTCCAATTAAAAGTTATTGGAAATTGAAAACTCCACCACCCGACCGACGGCCACGGTGGTTTTGTGTGTATATATACGCGTGTATGTATTTAACTTTCACTTGGCACTTGACACGCGGGTAGGGAACTGGGACACTTCCGGATGGGGATGGGAAGCTCTAGACACGTTTCTAGCCACGAACGAACTGCCCGGTGCCGGTGTTGGCACTTGTTGCTTTATATACACCACGCTTTTGTTCGCATTGTGAGAGCATTTACGAAACGCAATCGTGTCCTTTCGGTATGCCAGGATGCTCTCAGCAGAGCGAACATGTTGGATCGAAAAGGATCTCTATTGCACTGGAGAGGATTCGGCGCTGTCGTTGCAACGTTCGAGCACGTGTACGAGGGCAGTAAAAATAAAACAATCGGTTTTATGAATGGAGTGTAAAGTTAGTTATTACTATACATATTACTACTACGAAAAACGAAAATGAATTGATGGCAATATCAACATTTAATGCGTGATTGTAATCATGCTAACATTCAAAGTTACACTTTAGTTACATAATGCAATGAAACGATGGATTGTAGTGCCGATTGATAACTTTTTGTCTACTCGTCCAAGGATGTCTTTGCTACATCCCAAACGAACTGTATTTCAAGTTTTGTTTTTCCTATGTTTTTAAACTATTATATAAAATTTTAATATACTGTCACGCTTCCCTTTACATCCTATAGTTATTATCGTTTCGTGTGTAACTTCAACCCAACAATAAGATAGTGCATCTGCAATTGTTGTTGAGGGCCCTATTAGTTACTGTAACAAAGGGAACGAGGCTTTTCTGGGCTAAGAATTAAATTTATTACAATAGAAAACATAGCCAATTCTTAAACTAAATTCTCGATTTGAAGACATGAGTTTTTAGGTATAATCGTCCTATTGTTCATGTTCCTCGATTTATGGCTTAAAAGTGATGTTATTGAGCGCATTTAAAAAAATATGAAAATTAGACGTGATGTTTAAACAAATACAAAAAAATTTAAAAATACAAATACAAAAACATAATACAAAGAAAACGAAATACTAGTAAATATTAATCCAAAACATGTAAATTTTGCTCTATAACATGACTTTTGACAAAAATCACTACCCTGTTCTAAAGTAATATTAAAAATGGGTCTCTTGTATGTACACAGAATGCTATCAAAAGGTTCAGAATGCTATTTTGTATCAAAAGGTTTTCGTTCCCAGTCATCTGAAATAGTTTCTTCGGACAATACTGTTTTAAAATAAGGGTACATTCAATATAAGTGAATTAAAAGCTTCACATTTCAATAAATGTATTTATCCAACCATACCACTTGGGTGGACCCAGAGTTGTTTGTTCAGATGACTAGAATTTTGATTACATTTCATATTTGGAATTTATTTGCATTCTTCTTTTTATTTTCAACACAATTATCATAAAACATTAGATGTATTGACATTGGAATAGCTTACAACAGATATTATTCCTCGGTCAGCATATGTAAACTGTAACCAAGAAGAAATCACCGATTTTAATTAATCGAAAACATCCACATAGAAACCAAAGTATCAGTACAAGAATATCAGTTTAAATTAAAACATATTTTTTTCTCGTTTAGAGAAAAATCCAGAAATATCTCAAAACAAGATCCATCTGTGTTGAATAGACTCGTTTATCCCATTTAATGACATTGTAAGACGCTTCAAAGGCAAAGAAATAGCCAACTGAACCTTTCCTACTCCTATTCGTACTCTCTACACTGATAAAAACATCCCAAAGAACTAGCATACTAGATGATGTGATTGAGTCGTGCAAAAGCACAACTCCGAGGATATTAAAATAAACGTAAGAAAAATAATAATCCATAAGCCATAAATACATTGCATCAAAAGGAAACGAACCGAGCAGATAGGCGTTCTGCTTTCTTCCAGGATTTAACCGTGACAACCTGAACAACTGGCAGCAGGTTAAACTTTTTGTAGCATGGACAAGTGAATCGCAAGACGGCAAAAGATAGACAAGCGCGTAGCTATGCATGCTTCGCCAACCAGATATAAAGCAAACCCAGTGAACGGAACGACAGTGACATAAAAACGCACTAAGCGTCACTGATACCGTTGATAATACAATTCATGAAAAGTTGCTCGTATTCTACGAATGACCGCGTTCAAGCAATAATAATCCTGGAACTCGGACAGACAGGGCTGGATTGCTTGTTTATGGAACGTCTTTCATCAAATGTTATTTCACGGTAACCATTCGCTTCATAATTGGATGAATTGGGTCTCAACAGTTTTTACATACAGGGTCTGTAATCTAATATTTGCAAATTTGCTGGCCAACATTCCCGTCGAGAGGGCAGATGCACTAACAAAGCGTGTCAAATGTTAGAAGATAAATTATGATATTGTTTTCTTTCTTCATACGCCTTTCTCTCCTGAACTGAATAGGATACGTTTCGCCGAGCGATTTGGGTACGCCGGCATAATATCAATGTGCGCCGTTACAAGGTTACAATTTATTTTTTGACTCCTCAAATGTGCCGTATTTGTCAGTTTCGATTATTTGTCACCGACGTCGCATCGAATTACATGGTCGCTTTCGATTAGTAATTGACGAAAGGGGCGTCATGGTTCCGGTGATGACGTCATGGTGGGTGATCGGCATCATCGGAATGATTGATTTCGACGAGCTCCAGGACGGTCCGAAAATAATGTCTCATAGAGGCGAAAAGAGATAGCGAAAGATCAGCATCGACCGCCGGGAGAAAAACGGCAACGAATTTGATTTAAAATACATTCTTCAACACCTCGCGGTTTACGACGCCGGCATACTGCGTGTAGACAGTCGATTTACCCGTCAGGGCGATGAATTGTTCGGCCACCTCGACGGCTACGCGCACCTGCGCCTCAGATGTACTGGCACCTGTTAGGGAGGATTAAAACGCAAGTTATTAGATACTAAGGCAGGAGATTGTAGCTACGTGTTCGTGTCTGTAGGTGACTTACCTAAGTGAGGTGTTGCGACCACCTTCGGGTGATTGATGAGCTTCAAAGTGGTTTCCTGTTTCGGTGGTTCCTCTGGATACACGTCAACAGCCGCACCTCCACACTGGCCACTCTCTAGAGCCGTCAGGAGTGCCGCCTCATCAATGATGCCTCCACGGGCAACGTTAATCACTCGTACGCCCTTCCGGCACTTGGCGAGGGTAGCCGTCGAGATCAAATCTATACGGCGAAAGTGCAACAAAAGAACCTTTAATATTGCTCATTTTATTGTTTTCCTAGTTCACATTACTTACTGCGGGTTGCAGGAATGAGTGGCGTGTGGACGGTAATGTAATCAGCTAGCGGCCAAATCTGCTCCAACTCAAGCTTCTCAATACCCGCCTGTTTCGCTTCTTCCGCGCTGGTGATGGGGTCGTAACCGATTACGCGCATCCCGAACGCTTTCATACGTACGCCAACCTCGCGACCGATCCGGCCGAGCCCGAGGATGGCAAGCGTCTTGCCGAACAGCTCCGTGCCGGAGTATAGCTTCCGGTCCCAGCGACCCTCCTTCATGCTGGACGCCGCCGGGCAGATGGGACGGGCAAGGGCACCGATCAAGAAGCAGGTCAGCTCGCACGCCGAAATCGAATTGCCTCCGGGTGTGCTAGTAATGGAGAGGCAGAGAAAAATAAAGGCGTGAAGATTAAATGTGTGTCTTAGTCTGGAATGATGTTTCGGAAAATCGGAACGAATTGGGAACAATTTCGAGCCATTTTTAATTATGAACTGGTAAAATGTGAAGAACTGCCGTTTTTGATTTTGCTATGATTTGGAATTTTCTTCACTTACTTCACTCAACTTACAATACTTACTTCAGTACTAGCACGTTGTTTCGCGTAGCGGCCTCGATGTCTATGTTGTCTACTCCGGCACCGGCCCGTCCGACTGCCTTCACGAATCCGGCACCGGCATCAAGAATCTCCGCCGTAATTTTCGTGTCTGAACGCACGATGAGCGCATCATAGTCCTGTCACATTAAACAAATCGCAAACACATTCGTTGCAGACGAAGGAAAAACGATCAGAAAAACACTCGAAAAAACGGTCGATTAGTTTGACGGGAAATCTAATCTTCTTGCGGCAGCTAAGCGCGTGGAATGACTTTTTCTTTCTTCTCACATCCCACATCAGCTTGATTTGAGCCATTGTAGGGAAAGATTCATTCGTCAAAGATGCAGCTTCAGTAGTTCCGTAGAAAGAAAAACGTTCGAAAGGACACGCTTTAGGAGTGTTGTAGGGTCCTGCGGCATGTTTACTACTGTACCATCCCACTGTACGTCTGTTACTACCACTACCATTATAGCACATAACGACACTGCGGGACACGGTTCGATTGAATGTTGACGCACGCTTCATTCATTTCGCAGCAAGCTTAATTGCGGTATATTGGTTTTGGGTGGAATGAAGCGAGACGGTTTTTTTTTCTAGTACGTAGCAGGGGAAAAATCAACAAAGCTCGAAGATATACGATAGCCTGTTCATATATTAAGTGACTAAATTTACGACCTGAAGGACACATTTAACGCCAAATAAATCGATTACGATGGATAATAAAAATGCTTGTAATATACGAAAACAACGGTAGGCACTAAATTGTGCGATTTATTACATATTCCGTGCATATATTACTGTTTCAGTTTTTAAAATCAGCTGAAGTATTTATCGTATTTCGGTTTTAAATATACACATTTGATTCTAATAAAAACTATACAAATGAAGGGAATAATAAAGCACGCTTTGTAATCCGCAAGACTACTGGTAGTGAGAAACTTAAAAAATCATTTGTTTGTAGTATCATGTGTATCGCAGCCTTTATAATTATCGGCTATCAGCGGAAGACAACATAGCGGTGGACAAAAAAAAAACATAGTTTACCACCAGGTGGGTTTTGCTGAAACATAAACTGGTTATACTTCGATATCGAAATGAAATATACGTGCAAAAGCAGCTGTAGAGCATCCTAGCCATCCGTCAAAGTTACGGTTAATATTTTTTTTTTTAAAATAAACTACCAGTTTTAAACCACAATTAGCAGTTAATATGATGACTCAAGATAATATTTAAAAAAATTACAAACAGTCATCATACAAACAAAAATTCTATTGGTAACAAAATAACAGCGAGATTTTCTCGTCCAGAAACACAAATTGAGCTAAATAAAAAGCTGAAGCCCATATCGACTACGTTTCGTTGCCCTTTTAATAAGCAAACAAGTTTCTCTGTAGCGAACTAGTTCCATCATCTCTGGAGCTACGTTTCCCAAAGGGTATGCCAGCTCGAAAGGCCAAACTAGTTGTCTCCAATTCTTCAATTAATGCATACATATACGGCCCTTTTCCAGAGCACCTTGAGCTCAGCGTTCGTTTTCACTGTCTAACTGCGAAGAATCTTCCGAAACGTAATGAAGCACCAAATTCACATCTACTCACCTTAACCAGCTTAATCAGCTCATCCTTCGTCTGCTTCAGTTTGTAGTCGACCTGAAACACGGAAAAAGCGGTGGAGCGTTATATTTCAACTACAAAAGCACCAATATCGGAAGCTGCTGCACTGATTCGCACTGCACAACTCACATGAATGCCGTGGTCTTGTAACAATTTGACACACGCATTGTCAACGGCATCACACACCAGGACACGCTTGATATCTGCTGGCATTTTGATGTGGTAGGAGGATCGTTACTTGTATGTGATTTAACCGGCTTTGCGTTCTGAAACGACCAACGACGACACACTTCTGCACCGGATGCAACGTTGTACACGATTAGTGCGGTGACCCGATCCGACCAGCGATGAAACCGACTCAACTGGCAGATCTGATAGTTCGTGTGAAGTACGGCTCCAAGGCTCACGACCTCCGGGTGGGACGATCTGGTTCAAACGGGCCAGAGTGAGAAGGCGATACGCAATGTAACGAGATATCGCAGACGGGTCTAGGCAAATATGTAATGGTGCCCCTACCAGCTCCGTAGTTTCGCTCCCTAGTCCTGTGCATCACACACAAACACAAGCAGCAACCGTAGAGGCGATCGAACGATCGGACGGAGGCGGAAAGACGAACCCGTTGTTGATGATTATTGCCGTCTAGAACCTGTGGGATCGGGTTATGTGTCGTCATTCTCCTAGGAAACATCGCAGCCGACGCGGACATTGTGGCCTTGCAAAAGCGATGTTGGTACGCACGGTTCAATTACGGTTGCACTCTTACCGGTTTCTATGCAGAAGAAAGCACGCGAACATCATATCGCTTATAAGCACGCACGGTGGTTGTTGAAGGGTTGTACGGATGGTCAAAAAGAAAACTGGTTGAATGATTATTTTGTGCATAAATTTGGAAGGAAGTAATAAGAAATAATTATTTAGTAATGGAAATTGAATTAAATTTCCAGTAAATAAAGCGAACAAAATATATTTAAATTCCTTGTACCTTTCCCGCATGGCAAATCAACACCACATACCTAGTTCTAGTTACTAGGGCCAGACCAAGATCGACGTCATGCTTACTTCTCTCCACTCCAGCAGATCATCATTCTCTTCCATTCTCTTCCAAAGCTGTATAACCACAGCACAAGTGGGACTACTTATCATCATCAGCCGCCTTATCGGTTTGCTTCGACGGCTTGATCGAGAGTCAAGCGAAACGAGCGGACCCTGTCATCAGCACCGTGCAGAGCATGTTGTCGAGCAGATAGCGACCGTGTTGTTTCGTGAATCACCATGCATCCACTCTCACTTGTGCTTATCTTGCTGCGTTCCGTATGAAACTGTTCGGTTCGCATGTCACTCAACAGCAGATGCGTAGATCTACCAGAGTAGATTCAGTTAAACCGATCAGTCAGACTGATTTGATATGGAATTTCCTACAAGTGTTTATTGCTTCCACTTCAAAAAAGATAACATTCAGCTTAAGCAGCAAAATGCTCGATAATCTCGAAAGTGCGTGGAACAGGTAGAAAAAGATAGAACTGTTCAGATGAGCGTAAGAAGATCGTTAGGCGCTAATGAACGCTGTCGACACTGTCTAAAACTCATTAAGTGATATTTCTCGTCGTCTGAAAACTTTGCATTAATACCATTGCGAATTTAAAACCAAAATAACAACATTGAGTAAATTGTCTGAAGCAATAGACGCATCGATTGTAATTTGAATTGTAGACAAAAGTACACCAAAACTATTTCTATTTTCCTATTTTTCATATCCGTTCGGTAGGGCATTCACATCCGGATTGTGAAACAGTGTCTTGGTGCCATCGCCCCACGGAAATCGCTTGTTGCGTATTCGAAGATGTTCGTACGGGACGAACTTTGGTCGGACGCGGTGGCCATGCTGCTTTTGGTGCTCCAAATAAGTGTTCAAAAAGCATAACCCGATGGCTGGTAGCGCCACCAGGAATGTAATTTTCTTCCACACCTTGTAGCCTCCAGTGGCTGTGATTGGGCAGTGTAAAAAACAAACCGACAAGGAAACCGACGTATTACATTAATTGTACACTGAGCAAACGGTAATTTACTAACCTGCGTGACCCGAAACAGCTGATGGGCCTGAAGAATGTGCCCTTGTTTGGGATAACAACTCAGCAAAAGATTTACGTGATATGTATTCGTGCATTGGACACATTTTTCCTGGAACTATGAAATAACACGGTTGGAGTTTAAAGAACTGCCTGCTTTGATAGAAGAACAATTTTAGGAATGCCTTGATTTCTTTTCCTTGTTCAGTACGGAAGAACTATTGCTTTGATTTTACAATATTAAAACTATACTAAGATGATAAATTTATTTTTAACAACGACACTGTGATATTTAGTGGGACACACATTTTGAAATTAAAAAAAAGATTCGTTAGGCCACGATACATAAACAATTTCAGTTAGGGTTTTTAATAAATTTTTTTCATTTATTTTATACAAAGTTTTCTGTGTATCCATTTACATATAATAGTGGTAGGGTATAGTAACGATTGAGGGTACAAATGTTTTCATTTTGCTTTAGCGTTCAATGGGCTGCTTTCGTTCTTCGTTCATTTTACTACTCATCAACTTGTCAGCGTTAACATACTCGGTGTTTTGAGTGTATATTTTATCTTTTCGTTTAGAGATACCGCATTTCTTAAGCTACAATCTTTCTTGCGCACGACGCATTAGTTATACAGAGATTAAACGTGTTGCGTTTCATTTTTATTACTATCTCTGCTTTTCGTTTCAGACATTGGGACATTAGCTATCGGTGTTACTAAGTGTTGATTGACAATACTCGTGTTTTATTATGTACTGGGGCGAATGTTTGTTTAATGTTTTGCTATTTATTTTGGACCGTTTGTTTTTCGGCGCATTAGTTCATACATTTTTTTCACACAGCAACAATAAACATATGTGGGATGTGTACTATGTTTGTTTTTCTGTTATGTAACTTGTTTGTTTCAGAATGCACGAAGTATTTACCTCTTGTGGAATATGGAAGTAATGAATAATTCTAAAACAAACGTGCGCAAACACACTTGTACTCTTTTCATATCGACATCACGTTTTTCACTTCAAACACCTTCTTACATTTTTCTCATTTTACAAATTTTATTTTTCTAGCCGTTTTCTCACACCAATGAACAAAAACACACACACAATTACAAAGCTGATAACATTACACTGTTGTACGTTTGTTGGTAGCAAACAACAGCCTGCTTTTAAAAACAGTTTTAGCACATCAAACGCACGTATGGAAACAAACGATGTTTTGGATGTGAAAATTCGATATTAAAATATTCAAATCTAACTATTTTCGAAAAGGTAGCGGTGGCTGTGGAACAGGATTTCATTTTCATATTTTCATTCATTGCAAACATCAAGTCTTTTGTCTACACTTATTGCACTCGATATTGCACTTCCCAAAAAGCAGGTGTTGTAAACGGTTGTACAAAAATAGCAGTTCTGATCTGGGACTAGCTTCTACCCAGAATCTGGAGTGGTTGTTTGCTTGTTGTTGTTGCGCATAATAATTCTGTCCCAGCTGCGGATCCCAATGGTTCATCAAATTTACTATGACTTAACTACATTTCGCCTTGGTAGGTTGGTGCAAAAAAAAATCAACAACGGGTTAAATCTGTTCGAAAAAACTACTGTTTGTTTTCATTCCGCCAGCGGACCAGCGGACGACTAACCTCTGAGCTGATTTTACACGGGGTTTTGTTTATGTTATACAGCCAAACTTTAATAGCATTGATGCGATACATACAAACACTCATATGCACATACCCAGTGGAAATAGTGGATTCTTTAGCTTACGACACACGCATTGCAATCATTCCTAGCCTACATACATTGTACGTTATTCGATCGTGGGTATACATAATAATTTTTACACGGAGTTGTTTGCTTGCTGGTTACAATTGGTTTTAGATTTTTGTTCTTGTTAGTATTTATCCCATATCTATGCCTTTCTTCAAAATATTTTTGCTTCTGGTCAAAGCGCTTCAAAAATCTCCTAATCTGGCCCAACTTGATTTATTCGCGCGATGTACGGAGAAGACGATTTTTTTTAATTTTTAGCTGAAGCAGTGAGTCTGTTACGTGCATGTGTGTCCCGTACTGTGGTTGTGCAAAATGTGCGAAATTTAGAATCGAATATAACATTCAACCAAACTTACAATACAAACCAAAAATAAACAAACATTGAAATATTTTACAATATGTACACAAACACAAAAAACAATGAAGCATAAAAAAAATGTAAACAAACAGACGAGGAATATGTTTTTACAAGTAAACATAAAAAAACACGACATTATTGAACATAAAATCCACCACAGGGTAGGTTCACGAAATTATACAAATTGATAAATTCATCTTGGAAAAATAGCAGAAGACAAACAGTTTTCAATGGAATACTGTTGTTTTGAAGCAAACGAAAATAAACAACTGAAAACAAACAAACCAACTGTTTTAGTAAATTTATCGACAAGTAGCAAACAGGTATGGAATATTTGAATCGCTACTTTACAACGAAAGAGCGAGGAAGGAAACATTTCTCAACCATTGTGTGTTTGTGTAGCTGCGTAAATTATAATTGCTATAATGATTCGAGATTGCTCAAATAACTGTTAGCTTCGATAATGTTTAAACAACAAAAGACACAGATACATAAAGACATGCACAAGATGAGTCAATCAGCAGCTAATGCAATCAATCTCAATCAAGAAATCAGCTAATGGAATCGTTTGTTGTAACGATCAACATTTGTCATACACAATCAATATATAATTTACGTCTGTAGTCCGATTCCTTTGGAAAATTATATTTCTCATTAGCGCAAGATGAACACTGGAGAGATCAAAAAATCATTTGATGAGAGTAATGTCAGGAATTTGAAGGCCCGAAGCTCGTTTTCCGGATGGACTAAGAGTTTCTGTATCTTCAAAGGTCCCTCTGGTTCTGTAAATTTACCTATTTACATCGGAAAGGAGGGGAGCGAGTATATATATGGTTGCACAGTCACTGTGCAAGACCACATTTTGAGTCAGATCACTGACTCTACGAGCAGATTTGCGAATTTGCATTCTCTTACAAGCAAACTTCGGAATACACCATCCCAAACAAAGCAGTAGTCGCTACTTACGCGGGCATCCTACCAAAATGTAAGAGAATACATATTGCAAGGGAGGGAAAGTTTTACAACAGCAATCTTGTCTGTTTGTTGATGCATTTCTCTGGATTAGAGCCCATAACTTCATAATACGAAGCATGTCCAGATGCCAACGTTATGTTTGCAGGGATAGATACAGAAAAGATAGATATGCAATCAGTCGAAGATATAGAAGAAGAAGAGAAGAGACATAACAAAATTTCAATTCAAAAGAAGCTCTATGCGTTGATACAACCCACGAAAACGAAAACAATCGGAAAAATCAACAATGCTGATAAAGAACTGAAAATATCTTTTTAACACATGTAAATTCGTGTCGCGATTGTAACCCACACTATCAAACATTGTTAGTATATTTGA
>JXWZ01013226.1:0-52631 GCA_000956215.1 Anopheles farauti No. 4 | reverse complement strand
CTAAAGTAAAGATCGTGCCGGTTGAACTAAAAGCCTTGGTCAACTGCGATTAAACATTAGAAAATCATCGCATTTGATTTGATAAAAACTTGAAATTATTTTAGGGAGGTGCGCCAAATTTTAAAACAGCGAGCACATGTAAAATTATTCAAAAATCATCAAATGAATAATGATTTTAGTTCAACTTAGCACAGCATCACATTTGGTAATTTCTTCATGTTTTCATTTTATTCTATAAAAAAACAAGAGGGCGTGTAGTTCTGTTACGGAATGTATTATCATTCGGAAGTGATCTACCACCTGTTTCCCCGACCGACGATAGATGGTTTATTATTTATCTTTCTTTTATTGCAGTTTTAGTTCCCAAAATCCTTACGTCAGCAAGGGCGCGTAAGCTGCTCGTGCTGGCTGAGTATTTATTTATGCTGAGTTTCCAATGATCGCTCCAACGACGCTCGTCCCACTTTCGTCCCATTCGCTTTGCCGCTAGCAAGCTGGTACGGATTTGTAACATCGGAACACTCCTGCCCCAGCACCCGATATGAATAAAATTGTGCATATCATAACATTTAGTTCGGTTCGGTGCCAACGCACGCTCCGCAACGGAAAGTATCCTTTCCACGCTGCTCGTCCACGAACTCGCACAGGAAAAAGAAAACCGTAAACCGAAAACAAATACGCCAAAAAGGAAGGCGAAGGGAGCGGAGGGCGAATGTTGTTTTGCATCGGATACGAAGGCAGAAGGCACCCCAGAAATAATCCGCATTCCCTCCGGGCAGCCAGGGCGCTGCTGTTGATTTGAGCCAAACGATGATTCAACCTTTTTCGTTTTTCCCATTGTTTTCATGATGGATTCTCCATATATATATATATTTTTTTCGATGTTGCTCACTTGTCTGCTTGAGAAGATTGTTGCACTGGAAGAACCTGCTCTGATTGCAGATTGTATATGTGCATGTGTTTGTGTGTGTGTGTGTGTTTTCCCCTCCGTACACGCTTTCCTACGCTTTCCTTCTCGTCCTCCATTCACTCGATACCTCACCCTGCTGCGCCTCGTTTTCGGAAAGGAAAATATTATTGCATGGTAAATTTTGTTTTTATTACCAATGTGTCTGCGGCAAGCTGCCCAAATTCGACCAAATATTTGATCATCGGTGATGAATTTCTCTCAGTGCCCATCCGCTTCGTTGGGAACATGTGCCCACGCAATGGAAATAATTGATCACGTTCGTACCGACGGCGACGGTTCGCCCGAAGGTAAGTGCTCCGGTTTGCCGTACGAAGAAACTTTATCAATATACGAAATACGGATCAATACCGGTGGAAGAAATATTTGACGGCTGAATAAACATTTAAATCCATAACTTACGGAAATCTGCAAAACAGACCAAATAAATGAAAAGAAAAAGTTTGTTGCTGCCCGGTGTTATATGGGGATAAAGAAGATTTAAAATTTTCGGCTACAATGACCAGAAAGTTTTTTTGTGGCAATTTGTGTCTCTTCCAAATGTGATTTTTTACAACCATTAGAGACTGGGAACGTTCAGTGGGAATTCTTAACGTCCTAGGTAGCAAGTTACCAGGTTAATTGAAATACATAATAAATACATGATGCTAATTACTGCAAAAAATAATGAAAATTCCTTAGAATCCTTTAAATGAATTGCTACTTGCTTCTATTTGGCTTCATAACGGAGTAATATAATTAAATAATAAGTTAACATAAGGTAAAAAATATCACCATATTTTAATATCAATCAACATTTGCAACATCATTTTACGTTGCTGCATTCCTAAATCCCATCGTCAATCCTTACGGTATCCTGCCGGTGTTGACATGAGCTACGTGTCCGTTAGCCGTTGCATCGTATAACATTACCGCAGCTAATCTGCCCACATTTCCACCTTATTTGCACAGCAAATGTACAGCAAACCACATCGAGCCCAAACCCGGAACCGTGCACGCATTATGTGCAACCGACGAAACCACCGGATTCCCAACCGAAAGGTGAGCAGAGCACACGCACAGCCGTAACTCGACGACGGATCGTTTGCCTCCGGCGACTGGGTCCTGGAGGTGTTTATCCCCAATGCACACGAAGCAGTGCAATCCATCCACGTAAGCCATGAAACTTCTTGACGCCACACATCCGACGGACGCTAGCTGGATGTTGAGACGTGAAAGCGTTCGCATCCAGCAGCGGCCTCACCGATTAGTCACTAATGGATGGTGGAAATTGGTATTTAAATTGGTGGTCACTCGGTGCACTTGGTGAATGCAACCTGCACCAGCATCACACCGGTTCGTGGTGTTAAGCAACTGCATACTCGATTGCAGTTGGAACATGGTCGGCACATGTAATGGGATGGGTGTATGTGAGATGGTAGGTGTGTGTTCTGCCACGGAAAATCACATCGGCCGGTTCGTAACGCGTACCGGAGTGACCAACCGGATTGAATAATAGATTTATACGCCCTTTCGCGGAAACTAATTAAATTTTAACATGGTAACTTCTCGCTTAGAAAACGACGTGGCCACGATTTGTTGGTAACGTTGCTACTTATCGGTATCGGTAGTGGGAAACTTTTATGCTCTTAGCAGATTGGTATTAGTCTAAAGGCAAAGGTTGATCATGTTTCACATATAAAAATGTAAAATTTCGTCAACATTGACTCGACATTGAGATTAAATCAAAACATTGTCACAATCCCGGAAGTCAATATGAAGACAAATAGTGATACTTGCTTGAAATACGTACCTGAATAGTCGAGCTTCGCTTGGTGAGCCTAGCTGTAAAAGATCAACGAAAATTTCAACATTTCATCTACATTCTCCATTCTTGCATTGTGCAAAACAAGAGACCAGCCTCCTTCAATCATTCCATCATTGTACCTTCATCCCGATCCATTCGTGCTACCAAACGCCACAAAAACCACACAAAGCCTCCCACAAACCATCGCATTGAAGGGCAAACTCGGGAGCGAAATTAAAAATCTACTCGTACTGCACGCTGCGCATTCTATCCGTAATTACTTTCCCTCGTAACCGATGGAGCACCCGAATGGGGGGAAAAGCATCCCCTTCTGTGGTAACTTGTAGGGCGCCGAAGAAATGCCTTCTTGATGAAACTCCGCTGTCTGTCCGTTTCTATGGAAACGATATACGTTGTTGTGAAAAACCGTCATCAACGCAAAAAAACTTGCATCATTTACGGTGGCTTCAGACAGAGAAATTAAGTCTTTGGAAATGTCGTGAATGCATTTGATGGTTGGTACGTTAGCACGGTGAAATGCATAAATGGCCTCACCGTTTGCATACATACTTGGAACGTTTCCAGTGGATATACATTATGTGCTCTTTCTGTTATTTGCGAGAACATACAAACACTCCTCCCACCGGGGGCTTAAGTGGTGTGGCTAGTTTGTACGCTTTAAGTACTCAAATTATCTTCTGTTTTGTGTTTTTTCTTTACTTGAGAACACATTTGAGTTGAAGTTCTTTTGTTTTGGGTTTAAATTATGAAAAGCTGAATACATAATGAAAAAAAATCACGTATTATTTTTCGACCGTAACCGATCATAAATGTTATCAATAGTCTGAAGCGCATTTTACACTAATTTAATGAATCAACGCCTATTCTAATAATTTTACTAACTAACCGAATCAAAAAAGCTTAACAAATCAACAAACACATGTCCCATTCATAATTAAACATCAAACCCGAATAGAATCGCACGAGCAGTGCAGCAAACAAACCCTTAATTTTGGCTTTGCTTCTCGCTTATTCACAATTTGTGCGCACTAACACGACACCTTGGTTGGACGTGCGGTTTCGAAATCTAATTATCAGCTCAAACCTAAACCGGTGCACCCAGTGTGTGCAGTGCTCGGCCGGCATGATCAAATATCACTTCCAAAAACGCACCGCAGCATAATCCAACCTCTCGATATGTGACGTCCGTCCGTCCGTCCGTCCGTTTGGTTGTATCCGTTTTTAAATGATTTGATTTCGCATTCTGCTAGAAATCCCCAGCATCCACGCTCTCGAGCCAACCGGGACCGTCGAGGTTGGTTATGAAAATTAAAACCCACTTTCCGGGCCGCACCACCACCAGCTGCCCTCCACACGTGCCAAAGGATTAATTAGCCCGTATGCATCCTCGATGCGGTACGGCCCTATCGCAACCTTCCAATCGACGGTCGTTTTGGCTTCCGGCTGGCATGACACGCCACATCCGGGTCCGACCCGCCGGCAGCCCCATTGTTCGGCACCGGCACCGGCACCGACCAATCGATTCGGGGGCCATCTTCTTCCGGGCCGGCCATCAGTCTGCGCGGCACGGATCTAAAGACTCGCCTTCGAAAACGGTAATTAGTCAGACTTCCCGCCCGGATCGGGAGCGGCTCTCCCCGGTTCACCGCTCGTATCCTTCCGGACCCGAATGCGTTACTTTCACCATCGGAATATGAAACTGCTCACAGGAACACACGGTATTCGAACGGTCGACCATGATGACCACGGCCGCTGACACAGATACAACTCATTAATTTTTGATGACTACCATCGTTCTTTTCGTGCTCTCTTCAAGCACATTCGTGTTTTTTTTTCTTTGCGGTTTTTCGCTTTGCGATGATAACCCGCTGGAGAAAATAATAAAATGGCCATTCGAGTGTGAGTGAAAGCAGCCATGGAAGGATGTAATTAGCACACCAGCAACGCACGCGGGTGCGAATTGGGGTTACGTTCGCATCGAACCGCAAGAAGGGCACGAATTATGAGCGGGAATGATATTTCCTAATTATATTTCCGTCTTTAAAAAACCACGTCCACGGTGCGGAGTAATGACTCACGCATGCATAATAAACCGCGCCGTATATCAGTTATTGCAAATTACTGAAAATGGAACGTTAAGAGTGATTTGGCTCACGTATAGGAATCAAAAGGAAACCATCACTCTCCAAATATATAGGTTCAAATTTTAATATAAAATCAGTTCGGATAGTTAGTCTTAGCTAAACAATCCAAAGTGAAAGTCTTCAAGCGTATGGTCCGACAGGATATTTAGTAAACTCTTAAGCAAAAAACTGTTTGGAAATAAATGTTCATATACATTATATACGTTTGCCTTTTTATTAATTTGTCTATCAAGTCAGCACTTATCACAATCATAGAGCCGTAGAAACAGAACAGAAGATAAAAAGAAATTCCAATAAAAAAAATCATATAACAAACAAATGTCATGGTAGGCTACGACAACATTCCTCCGCGAGCAAACCGTTTCCGGCTAATTTATTCCTAACCATGCAGCATGGCACGGTTTCGCTGTATCACCCAAACGAAAAGAAAAACGAACACTAACCTCAAACTGTTGAAAAAGAACACAAAATAGAACGCGGAAATGAGCGCTTCAGCAACGGTCAAATTTGGCTTCGGAAAAGTTATGTCGCCAGCCGCGCGCCCACCGAGCCCTGTGCCCCTTCTAATCATCCGATGACACCGGAAGATCTCCAGGGAATGAAGTTCGTATGCGTTCTTTTTTTTTTTTTTTTTCCTACTTAATTTGTGCTCCCCTTCCGGGAGTACGAGTCACCGCAGCACAGCGGAAAGTATTTTGGAAAGCTCACGGAGGGTATTTTGGGTGAATTCCGCGAATATTTTTAACCTCCCATTTATTCACCCAACCGTGCTCGCCGTGGGAGGAACCGTGAAGAGAACACCTCTAGAGCGCTGTTTCCCTTACCTCGTTCAGTGTAGCGAAACACGTGAGAGAAATTGGGTGTTTTTCCTGTTTTTCTCTATGTGAGCTACTTTCATTATGTACACAGCTAGGAAAAGTGTGCTTTCACTTTCCAAATGTTTTATATATTTTTTTTTGCGATCCTTTTGCTCTCTTACACACCGCGATCATTTTCTCGGTTCGCGCTGGAAGCACCACCAGAATCACGACCACCCGGAATGGAAAGTTTACGATGGCGCTTGAATACTTTTTAATCAGATTACTACCCCCCGGGAAACCACCCCGGTTAGCCGCGAGTGAAACGGCGAAAGGTACGCACGGGCACGGAAGAAATTATCCTCGGATCCCAGCCGCTTCGTGTCCGGCGAGTACGTAACAGCGAGTGGACGGAATGTTTCCGTCACCAGTGGAATTTCTGCAGCCTCGCTGCCCATCCCTCGCTAGGAAATGCGCACTACGCCCCACACACCGAATGCCAAGTCTTAATGCGAAAATCTTCACAACATTCGTCGGATGGTTTGCGTTTTTCCGGTGTGGAGGGGTAGGGTTATGATTCCATTACGGCACAGATTTACCATTAATGAGGCTGTCAACAAGCTGGGAAGATGCCGAAGATGCCAGGCAGGGTTGCAAGTGCTACCGTTTCCTGGCGCGAGGACACCAATGCGGTGATTGCATTTTAAAATAGTTTAAAGTGCGCTGGAATTAAATAAATTATTTATTTGGAACGGTAAACGCGTGTTTTTGAAATGTAGAAACTTAGTGGTGATTGTTAAGCTTTACAGCAAAAATGTTGTAGCGCAGTATTGTTTTTTTAGAAGAAGGCAATAGTTTCTAGTTCTAAGGTGTTTCTTTAATATACACTCTGAAACGAATTAATTAAGCGATAGTTTTTGCAAAGTTTATTTAAAAAAATCTAGCATATAATACATGCATGTATACGCTATGGCTTATGTTAAAAAATATCTGTGACCAATGCATACTAATTAGACGATATAGTAAATGAAAAAATAGGCTTCCTGCTATGCACAAATTAATTCCAACTACTTGAAAGTGCGTACATCAATCAATACATCAAAATGGCACGAAAACAATCTTCAACACGCACCTCAAGTACTTTACAGTCCGCGTCACCCATTAGCGCATCCTAGCAGCCATTCGAACGCACTCATGCGCTGCTCATTATCAATACGCTCCGGCGGATCCAATTTGCGAGCAATTGAATGACTTCACGTCACAAACGCAAAAGAAAATCGTGTGTGTTTGGCTGCTCGCGGTGGAAGGAGAAGAAAATTATTCCACAAATTTCATTTGTAGCCCCTTTCCCGCTATCTAAGTAACCCATTTTCTCGTACAATCACTGCGGGAATTCTATTCATAATGGTGACCTAAAAATTTGTCCCACACCGGTACACTTTGCTCAACGGTCGTTACCCGTTGGTGTTCAATTGAAAGAAAATTGTCGGAGCTTGTCGCACAAGAACACACAAGCATCTTTTTGTCGACAAACGTGCTGCCGGGCAGAGCGAAAACAGACATTTTTCCCACGCGGTTTCGGTTCAATCTCTTCATTTAAAATAAGTTTTTTTCCCGCAAGGGACATAAGAGAATCAACATGTTTATCACTATTTTTTACACATCATTGTTCAATTTCAATTTGAACGTGTCTGAATGGAATGAATTGTTCGTGATACGGTTTACTACGAAAGCATAGAACGTTTATGAACGAGCCTTCAGGAACTTTTATTTAAGACAGCTCAATGTTAGTTGTTTATTGCTCAAATCGGAATTCAAAGTATCGTCTTTCAACATTCTTGAAAGTTTTTTTACAATTTTTACATTACGTTACTTTAATATTATCCAAATAGTAAGGATTTCCAATTGGAATAGATTTTATAAAGTCCTATTGGGATCTTTCAACGCCCTAACATTCAGGTTTTCGACCAGCCGTAATCAAACGAAATCAATAAAATTGTACACATTCCCGAGAATTTTCTCTTATCCCTTTACCAGCAGTCCAAGATATAGTCCAGACCTGATGGCATGCTTGAGTATGGAACAGAAAATCTGTACAATTTACTTACTAAACGTGTCTCCACGTAGGCGATTCCATCGTCTGCTTTGAAACGAACCGCCTTGCAACGAATTACTTTAACCCCCTCACACGAAAGCTCTTGTCTACTAACTTATTTAGTTGACCGTAACCATTAGTCCAACATTATGAGTACATTTTTAAAGGATAATAGCAACATCTTAAGCAAAGAAAATAGTTTCCATCATAATTTGTTTAGTGATATGAATGCTCATGATAAGACCGATCATTACTAGTCGGTTTGACAATACCAAATTGTTTATTCTATGTTTTGTTTAATATTATATATGTTTTTTTTTCATGATATTGATCCATTTTAGTTAAAAATGGTTTGTTAAATGTGTAATTTAACTAATATTTTGTAAATATGTGTACGAACAATTTCGCAACATCCTAAGCTTGACTGAAGAAATGAACCTATTACTTTAGCCAAATGAAATCAAACCGTGGCCTGAAGAGCTCAAATGTCAAATCACAGCGCTTCAATTTGTTATTGTTTTCATGCAGAAACGTACTAACATTCCGTATCGCACAATAAAAACAGTTAAAAATTAGTGTTTTACATAGTAAAACAGTTTTATTTCCATGATGAATCGTTTATCTGTGATTCTAGCGTAAATTGTGCGTGAAAAAGAGAAACAATAAAATCTCAGGAAGAATTGTATTAACCATACACGCGACTGATACGAAATAACAAACGTATGGGTATAGAAACGAGTGTTTTTTTTGTAGAGTAGACAAATTATTCCAGCTTTGTAGAGTGTTTTCTTAACTTTTAAACTATAATCCATCTGTTGCGTGAAACATGCTTCGTTGGGTGGTACTATTGTTGGCTTTCATGCTGTGTGCGCATGCTGCAGATGGTACGTAAATACGTCACCCTGCCAGACACTGAAAATTCAGTCCAACCGGCTCGTTTCAATTATCCTTATCAATTAATTTCGCCTTCACAGACTGGAAAGGACTATGGTTTCCTAATACACCAGAAGCACTTCCACTGGAAGGTGTTGGGAAGGTGAAAGAGATCGAAAGCAACGCTCTTCCGAAGGAAGCTGAAATCAACCAAAAGGAAATATTAACACGCGTTGCCATGGGAATCGAGAACCCCGACTGTGACGATGCAAAGCATGACTTAGCAATCGATTTCGATCCGTACAACATAACCCATTCCACTGTTTACATGTGCCTTGAGCCGAAGGCAGACTACAAGGGAGACTACAATATGGACGCAATTATCACGGAGCATAATGTGCCATCGGCATACGTGGCCAATCACAAATGTATGAATAGCAGCATAGAGTACGCCGAAAGGATTCCTTCTTAGTATGTTGATTGCGATGAGTAAAACATTGTTTTAAACTGGAATAGAATGAATGTTAATCATTGTTTCTCTTCCAGCGGAACACATCGACCGCTATGGCCGAAGTATGGCGAGTACAAGTTAGTGTTTGTTCAGCTGTTTCGTCAACGAGATTCCACTGATGTTTATTTCGTTTTTTTTTTCAGATATGTTCCTACTCAACGATGGCTTCACAACAGTGAACACGGTGCGGTGATTGCTCTTTACCATCCATGTGCCAACAAGCAACAGGTGTGTTCTGGATCGTACCACTTTCAAATTGGATTACTGCTAACTTATTATGTATCTCCTTACTACATCATCACCGAAGGTGGACGAATTGAAGCGCATCGTGAAGGAATGTCTTTATCGGCACGTGATAACTCCTTCACAGCTACCGAACAAAGATCGACCGTTTGCGCTCGTCACATGGCACGCCACGCTCGAATTCTCCGTTCTGGAAAAAACTATTGTAGAAAATTTTATAGAAAAGTACGCTCTCAAAGGACCCGAACAGACCCACCGAAATGGACAGTACGACCATCTGCTTCTCGATCCAGCCAAAGTAGTATCGACGGAGGACGATAGTGAGTTGTGTCCCAAAAAGGTACGAGACTAATCGTTTCTCACTGCGACACCGCTTGCTTGCCATTTGCTGATTTACAGAATCTTTCAATTGATGTGATAACTATTTGTTAAAAACGATGGTGCAAAATAAACGAACGATCTGGAAGCTTACACTGTGGACCAACTTTGCTAAAAAAAGTAAATTCGAAATTAAAAGTGAGTGCCGCACGATAGCATTATTATTTATTTACCTTGTGCAGATAGGGTAGATGCAATCCGCACATATGAACCTTGGCATTATGACAGCTGTACCGAAAACAACACGAGACGGTTCGATCAAAACAATACCGGCCGCTGGTCAAATGTAGTGTATATTTGTGGTGTTACAAATAATTCGCGTGAAAAATATTTATAGCGTTAGAATAGGTAAAGTTACAGTGCATTTGTAGAAAAAAATGAGTAACTTGATTGGAAGTCTAGTGCCACTGTTCCGACGCAGTTTTCTACAGCTAACTGTATCGCGAAATTATGCAACACCAAAAGCGGGAAGTATGTCAACAAACACGAAAACTAGTCGTTTGCTACGATGGTTAAACGTGTAATATTTATTGTTTCTACCAAAGGTGCGCTTGGAGGTTCGAAGAAAAAAAAGCTCGGTAAGCTTGGCCCCGTCGTAGAGAAGAAAGTAATCCCGGTGGAAACCGATACGACACGACTGGTGAGCTACGTTTGTGGCAGCAACATACTGAAGCAGGGCGAGGATGTTAAAATCCAACCCGACTCTGAATATCCCGAGTGGTTGTGGACGATGCATGTCGGAGCACCCCTTACGCTCGACGAGATGGACCCAAACACCAAAGCTTACTGGCGGAAGCTCAGGCGAATGGCCTTGCAGCGTAATAACAAGCTGGCGAAATTGAAAAAGTTTTAGTAAAATACCTCACACGTGCATGAAGCAGCAGAATAAATTGTTCTAGTTGTATACAATATCAATGTAACGTACGGACATGACGTGTGTTAATTTAGATTTGGTTCCATTGCTCGAAATTGCATCAATATTACCAAGTATGTAACGATTGCTGAAACTATCTAAAATTAAGAGAAAAAATGAAGTTAATGCTCTTGTATGTACTTTAGCGATAAACTTACCCCAAAGAAGTACTTCATGTTGAAGATAAAAAGGTCAAACGGTGCAATTTTCATCTGATTTTGAAGAAGATATATCCGGTAGTTAATTGCATCCTCATTTCTCTGTAAAGATATTTAAGCTGTACAAAGAAGCGTTACTTACAGTAACATAAATTATTTTATCATACCAAATTGGTGGAACATTTTGTTAACCTCGATTGTACTTGAGCGATTAAATGTACCAATGTCCGTTGCTGGAATAGTAATCGAGAGGTTTAAACTGCACTGCGAGCAAAAATGCCGTCATCTTACCTCATTTGCCAAGCAGCTTGCATGATGGCAAATCAAAAGCAGCGCGCCCAGCTGCGTGAAGAACCCCAAACTCTCGGTAACACGTTTATACTTCTCGATCCAGCCATTGTGCGTATCAATCAGTATGATGTTCAGATTGACGTAAAATATGGAAAAGGATGAAACGAATGCGTTCAACGCAATCGTTACGAGCTGCAGTTGAAATGTTCGACAGTAATATTTCCTGCGTCGATCCACAGCAAGCAAACGATCGTAAAACTGTTCAATTATATGCCACCAGTACGAATCATTTTGCATTCGGTTCTGTTCTATGCAGTTGCGTAGCTCCACACAATCCAATTGCACCGTGCGGCGAATCACATCCAGCACACTACCGTAATATAACGAATTCATCACCGAAATCATTTCAATGAAGTAGTACATAACGTAGAACGTAAGTTCGGGCCACTTTTCATCGTACAGTATCACGTACGTGTATTGATTTATCTCATAGTTGATGTAATGTAATAAGAAAATGCCCAACACTATGCGTGATCCACGAAACGACGCGCCCGTACCATGAGGAGAGCTAATTTTGTCATCTCCGAGCCGATTCTTACACTCCCCAAGAAGCGCCATTTGTTTCGCACTGAAAAGGAAATAATTTACCAACACGTTTGCGTTCATCGTCAACACCGTCCAGATGATGCGTATGAAAAATACCGACATATGCACGGACGGTATGGTAAGGAGTATTCCTGACTTGCCGTAGATTGAAATCGACAGTAACACTGCATTTGGAACGATCAAGTGAAGAAGCACTTTCAACAGTGTTATCGTGTTGCTGGTGCTGAAGCTTCCCTTTTTGGATACGAAACGGAAATTTATCACTCCTAACAGGTAGTACAAGTAGAAATGATTCATAGTTGCTACAGCTGTGGAAAGAACTATAAATGGATCCGTTCTGTTTCGAATTGGAGCGCAAGTTAAGGGAAACAGCAGTGAAAGCCGAATTTCGTATTTAATCTGATAAGAAGTGCTGTCAACTACATAAACAGAGGTAGTATTTTCTTTCAGGAACGTGCTCTAGAATTATTGATTTTGGTATTATCCTAATGAATTTTTAACGGCTTTCAACGGTGTGCTCCTCCTACTGTTCTTTCCAATCCACCCAATCAACTATTCCTGTTCCATAGTTTTAAGCGCTCTGTTTTACTGTAGCTAACGTAACGATTCAGTTTTTGTCGACCAAAGGACCTTCCGCATTGTTATTCGTAAAACCGACAGAGACATCGTTGCATATCTACACTCTCGCACAGCTTCACGTCCAATCTAGTTCAGCCAGTGGAAACGCGAACCATACTTTGCCTCCGGTCGGGGATAATCTTCCGGCAGTCCTGGTGTGGCATCTGAATACACAGTCTTCTCCTTCTTCGGTGGTGGTGGACGTTCTGTGGCGTGTACCTTGGCCCGGCAGAAATATCCATAATCGGGACGCTCCAGTTGCAAATTATCCAGCACACACTTATCGTACACGCTCTGCGTTTTACGGCAGCTAAAATTGTACACGAAATTACCAACCGATGCGTGGAAAAGCCAACGACAAGTAGGCCCAGGCACTTACTGCTTGAAGTCCATTTCACCGCTGCTCTTGTCGATACAGTTGGCATACTGCGTAAACTCTTGAGCGCACGTTTTCTTTAGCTTACGGAAGAACTCCAAAGCACAGTTGGTGACTGCTTTGCCCTCGTTGATGCATGCTCTCGGATCGTCCAGCTCCTGGCGGCATAACATGAACTCCTGCGGATGTAAACAATTCGCCGTCGTATTTGACGGCCGGATGGTTATGGTAGGGGTTGTGTATTATATAACGAAACCATCCAAACTATTCGTCCTGCCACGGTGCTCCGGTCCTCTCGGAGGTTGTGCCAAGTACTTACATTGTTTTGTGCTTCACAGTACTTGCCCAGATGGAAGGCACCGGCACGCAGTGCTGGCCCGGATAGGTTGATCTCCGGTACGGTGAGCTCTTCCTCCGTTGGCAGGAACGTATCTTTCGTGACAACCATCGTGCCGATTGGTTCTACTGCAGCGGGCAAATATCAGATCGACAAATTAGTACACTGCAATGAACCACTGCACCTGCAAATGCAGTAAATTCTCACGCCGCGTTAAACAGGTGAAGTAAATTCACGCAGATCGGTGTATTTTTTGTTGCTGAAAGAAAAAACTTTATGAAAATTTTACTCTACCTTCTCTTCAAAACACCGAGCTGTCAGTTGATCGATTGCATAAAACGTCAAAACTGTAACTGACAGCACAACAGACAACACAACTGACAGTACAGCATGCTAACCGTTTGAAGATGAACGCTTAAATCTTTGCGGTGGCGCCTCCTAAACGCTTCCTAAAAAAATAATCAATTATAAAACATGAAAATGTTGGGTTTTTATTCACTTTTCAGGCGAAAAAATCGCCAGGAGAAGAAGACTTAGTAATAAATATTTTCAAAATATTGTTTGTGTTCTCCAGCGGTTTTCGATTGTTTCATATCTTCAATTGTTTTGCTACAACATACATCAAATGCCGTGACACAAATATTTTACGCTAACGAATGCTGATATTCAATAAAATTCCCATGAAGATCATTCATTCGACACAATGATGGTTTATGTGCATAATTTCATGTCTTGTGCGATCAGCACGCATGCTATTGTTGTCTGTTGTCCATCTGGGTTAGCTTATTGTTTCGGATAAAATGAAAAATCTACACCACACTTGTTAGCTTTTACGAAACTACCATGCCGGTGAAAGTTATCCCCAATGTTATAAATTCAATAAAATCGCAAAAAAGTATGATTATTAACAAAATAATGTTAATCGAAGGGCATAAACAAAACAATAGAAACCACGCTGTTACATAGCCAAATCAAGTCGACTATCCCTTTTCTATCGTTTCAATTGCGCTCAATTTTACGACTCGGGTGATGAAAATTACCTCCACACACCCCGAATAGGTCCAAAAATAGCCACGGGCACTGGATCGGGATTGCAAGAAAAATAAAATGGATCGCCCTTATCGAAACGAGATCCGGAAATAAGTAATAGAGCGTCAAATAAGTGGAAAGACCCTGCAGACTGCACCAATCATCATCCTCCTCCTGCCCAAGATGATGATAACAATCTCGCCACACAGAAGGGTAATAACATACTGTGCGCACTGGAAAAGCACTGACGACCGTAATAAAGAAATCAAACGACGAAACGCGCTGTTACCGTGTTGGACCTACTAGGGCTTCCATTTCTCCGGCAATTGCTCAAATATTCGTTAAGCATTAGGTACCAACTTGGACGGTGTTAGACCTCAGCATGCTTTGATATGGATCTGTTGTTTTGGTGCATCAGTCACATCGTGTTACAGCATCTTTGGAAAGGCGTGATATGAATTTACTTTGCTCATATATGGATGTTTTTGGAACTATAATGATTGTTTCCCATTCTTGAATAATAATACCGAACAAAATGAATAAAAATGCCGTAACAATACCAGCAACAGAGTACGGAAACACCTATTGGCGATTACAACAAATTGTCACACCAATTCGCATTCGCATATCGCACGTGAAACAAAATTAGCAAAAATAATTGAAAAAAATAAGATACTAAATTACCCTCTCACAGACACTCACGTCAAATTTATTACATCCGAAATTGCTAGTAAATGGTGAAATACGCGATCACCGGCTACGAATGACCACCGTTTCGGACGACAAACATTAACGTAATCCAGACAGGAAAGCTGGAAGAGGAAGTGCGCGAGGCGTTTGGTTTCGAGATGTACTGTTGCGGTCGAATGTTTTGCTTCATTTTCTTTGTGTGCTGCTTTTGTTGTCGTATCATTCCTCTTCCCGTCGCGTTTGGAACGATCGTACCAGACGTACCGCGTGTATGATTTGAATGCACATCACGGTGCACATGCGTGTGTGCACGGTAATGCACCGAGAGCTCTAAAAGCTGCACTTTCCATCTTCTGGGATTAAGGAAACGACTACGACGACGGTGTAAATAATTCAACTACGTCAAACAACGAGTTTCTTGCCGAAGACTCTCATGCTCCCCGCTTTCCAGACGATTTTTTATCTTTGTTTCCTTTAGACGTGTAGGGAAACGATCATCGCTTATGTTTCTTGGTCAGTTTAAGTTGATTACTATGCAACGACCGTGGTGTATTGCAATTTTAGTGGGTTTGTTTCTCGCCCGGTGTATTCCCGAAGATCGGTTCGAAATCGTGTCTGGTATAAGAATTCAACAAATAGTTTTTAGTGCGCCACAACTAGCGCGCGATCGTGCTAAAAGTGCTGAGGGCAGCTCGATGCGTTGGTGCGGTCGTGAGCGAGTGTGATTGCGATTGTTTAATCGAATAAGTGCGTCCGTGTGCGTGCGATGATTGTTTTGTGTACAAAAAACGGGAGTAGCAATGGCTGCGTCGATGGATAGTGAAGTGAAAACATACAGTACATAACAAATAAAGGGTTGAGGTGGCGTTCATTACTACACTTTACACAAAATTTATTTCAAATAATTTTAGAAATTTTAAGTTATAAATCGAAAAAATAATAGAAATTTATTTTTTTATTTAGAATAAAAAAACAAATTTTTAAAAAGAAAATCAACGTCCTGATCCCCATTTGCTGTGCCCTGTAGACGATTCACCCCGTTACCAGACGGTGAAGCACGGTTTCAACACGATCCAAGTTTTAGGATGAAATGTGAATAACTAAACAATTTAAAGAAACAAAACTAGGAAGAAATTTCTTTTGAACTCTGACAGATTATTAATATTTTGTAATATTTCTTCATAGAGATAAATACGTAGTGAGTATAGAACTTTCAGAAAAGGTTTGTTTTAATATTAAAAACAATATGGATTTCATACCGTTGTCACATGTGTCACTACAACGAACAGTATCACAGCGACGCTTAAGCATAGACACCACCCCTGCTTCCAGTTTGCCAGCGCCACGATCGTCGATCGCAACAACAGGCTGGAAAGGTAGCTAGCGCGATCTCGTGCAAATCTCAACAACCAACCGTGCCGTGAAGAGCTAAAGTTGCTTTCAGTGTGTTGTCCGTACCGTGCGCATTTTTTTTTCTGCCGTCGTCGTCGTTGCTGTCGTCGTCGTCGTACTTGTTGCTGTTGTTGCCGTCGTTACTGTTAGTGCACAATTCCCATACCCTCATTTCAACTGCTCGCATCCACCCGCCATTGCACAGGGCAGGGCGCTGCCATCACACCTGCCCGTTTCGCACAGCATCCTCCACAGTGCTACCTGTGCCCATTCCAGTGTGTGTTGGCCCGTTCCGTTCCGTGGTTGTTTTTTTTTTTTGTTCCACCTTCGCTTCACGCTTCCACTCTCTAGACGCTTCAGCAAAACTCACGGTTCCACAGATTGTGGAAAAATTGCTTGCCACTAGTGACGTCGCGATCATCACGCTCTGGACATTATTAGATCGTCATACACCGACGGTTGCTGTCTCGGTCTCGCGCACCGAACTAGTTCTACCACGAATGGAACGAGGAACGCACCGTGAGCCAGTGGAAGTTTTCCACCAAATCTAGTTGTATCGTGAAGAAGATTGTGAAGATAGCAACGCGAGCCTGCGCCACAGCAGCAGGGATAACCTTCGCCCTATTTGCTCTCTCTTTCTCTCTCGCACCGTCAGAAGCCCATAATCAAGCTCCGGTCGCAATCGTGTCATCAAGATCTTTTTTTTCTGCGGTTACGTTTCGTGTGTCGAGTGCGATACGCACCAAGTACCACCGTCGGAGGCATCGGAAAGTTTTGCCTGCAACACGTTTAAGAACGTAGAACGCTCGTTCCATTGCATAGATATAGCTTGGTTCCACACGTACACGCGTAAGACAGGCCGATCACACACTATCACCTGGCACGGGAATAGAGTACGTGCCTGGTGTTGCATTCTACGTACACCCGAACTGGATGGTGACGTCGATTAGCGCCCGTATATCTCGGTACAAGATCGGCTCGCTTCGGTCGAGCTTTTGTTCGATCGTTCCCCAAGAGAGCTAATTACCTAGGCACTAAAGAACGCCAAGAGCAGAAGGAAGAACAGATCTAGCGCCTGAAGCCTGCCGATCGCACGCAACCAGTAGCCTTCATTTACATGCACGATCGTTCCGATCGCTTGGCACACAGTCCGAGTGTATGCGTGAGCGTGCGAGAGAGAGAGAGAGAGAGAGAGAGAGAGAGAGAGAGAGAGAGAGAGAGAAAGAAGAAAAAAGCGATCCCGATTTATAATCCTCACAAGAACACTGACCTTTACCCTGTCGACCAGCTTACTTACGATGCTTTTGCAGCCATAACCTCTCACATCCTTTGGCAAACGGAAGGCCCCACTCGGCTGTGTATGTGTGTCACTTGTTTCTGCATGAAGTATTCCAAATTCGATTTCATACCTTCCCGCAGGAACCGCAGCAGCATTCGTCTTGTACAGCCAGCGCGTGTGTTTGTGTGTGCCTGTGTGGTACGTGTGCGTGGTGTAATTCGTCATTTTTGCCCCCCTCCGTGCGTGTGTGTGTGTTTGTGTGTGTGCCAAGAGCAAAAGTGTTTTTGGGGCGTTGTTGTGTTCCAAAGTGCATTGTGGCCATCCCGTCGGTTCAGATCGATCGTCCCCCGTCAAGTCTAGGCTACTGCTTCTGCTCCGAAAGGTTCGTCGTTTTCGGAAACCTTAGCGCGAAAGAGAGCGTGTGAGACAGAGTAGGCTTTGGAATAGTTTCCTTCTGCCAGCAAGGGGTGTAGAACCGCTCGTGAAGCGTTTTGGTGGTGTGCGTTTTACGATTAGAAGGGATTAGTGCGAACAGAACCGGTGAATTGTAGGTGCGCCAGCCAAACACGTCCTGTACGTCCGTCGCCATCGAATCCGAGAGTTGATCGCTTCGTAGCACAGAACGGCAGAGCAACGTAACTGTCGTCATCGATCGAAAAAGGTAAGTCAAAGAAGATAGATTTTCCTACCAGAGAAAAATACCATACCAATCGAGTGTAAGGATTTTTCAGCGCTCAAAAAACAGTTCTTTTTTTTTGGTTCCTCATCTCGTGAGATCAACATTGGCTTTTGTTGACCAAACGCTTGAAACCCTTTTTCTTTCCACCGGCGCCGACCAAATCGGATCAACGACGAATCTCTCACCTTTCTCCTGTTTTAAATGGCAATCGTCCTGGAGCACGAAATATTGTTTTTTTTTCTTCGTTGCTGTAAACGAGTGTGTGTGTTTGGTGGTTGCTGTTTTAGCAGCGATGCTTCTACACATCGGAAGTGATACAAGTGGAGCGTTTGTTTACGCGCTTCGCTCACGTCTCCTGCGAACGGACGACTTCCTCGATGAAACGTTGTTTTTTTGTTTTGTTTCTTTTTCAATTGGACGGTTTTTTTCACTTTTTATTTTCCGCACCCAACCAGGATGGGGTTAGGTAATAGGATTACCACCCAAAAACCGGGGAGGACAGAGCGGTACTACTAGCAACCCCCTCCCTTTGGAGGTTTGTTTGTTTTTGCGTGCGTTTGTGTGCTGGCCGTGGTTGTTTCTTCCTTCGTTGTTGGACCACAAACGACCACAAACGGGCTCGCAAACGGCATCACATGGTGTGGTGGTGGTGGCTTTTCTTTCTCCACCACGAAGCACCAGCCAACTTCCCTTGGCTTCACCTTTCCCGCCTGGCCGGTGTCCGCAATAATGGCGCCGCCATACGCGATCACGGTGCGCGTATGTTTTCTGTGTGCGTGAGGCGAACTTTCTCCTGTCTTTCGTCGGGGTCGGTTTCGGTTTTTGTTTGTTTGATGTTACTGCCGAGGAGGTGCCCCCACCGGAGGTGCCATTTTTTATTTTACAAATGTCGAAATGTTCGCAAAATCGTGAAAATGAAACCGATTTGTTTTACCGAAAAGCTCCGGCGCGAGGGCAAAAACTTCAACCGCCGAGACGAGACTAGCATTTACAGGAACGAGACTCCATGTTCCGGATCTCTATTGCAGAAGAGGGGCTTGTGTTTGTGTTCGTTTTGTGTGCCGCTCCATCTCTTCCTCTCTCTCTCTCTTTTTCTCCCCCTCTCTTTCCATGCTATGGTTTAATAAAGCCCAGCGCTCTGCTGCTGCTGCTGCTGCTGGAAGCTGTGCTTTAGAGGAACTAATCACCAACACACGGTTGCACGGATCGCAACACGCCGATCGGCTAGTCCAGGCACGGACGACTGGCAAAGCGAACGGGCTACCTACCCCCCTAAACCCCCTCCCCATTACCACGTTTAAGCCGTGGATGACGCGGGCACTGCCATTAAAGCTTCGACCGCCGCGTGTTGTATAATTTCTGCCGCGACACAAAACACCGATCGTGTGGTGTCCGTTGGGACGATCGGTCGTGACGCGTTGGAATTGGACGAGCTTGTCTCGATAGATCGTTCGTATCACACCCAGTGTGGCTGTTCGGTGGTGTTAGAGCCGGCAAAGAAATTCTTAGGTTGACATTATTCTCAACCATTTTGTTGCAATAAATTCTTAGCATGCTTTACGAATAGAATATTTAACCCTCATCCCGAGGGTTGAGGCTAATTTATCGTGTGAAATCGGTTACTATCTTCCACTTAATTCCACATTTTTAACGCACTGGGATTTCTGAGCAAAACGGCAAATTAACAAAAATAAAATCCCCAAAAATTTTTTTTTTTTATTTTTTCTGCTGCATCGTAAATTTTAAACTAAAATGCACTAAATTTTAAACTTAAGTACACTAAACGAATCGTTGATTTAGGTTTCGTCAATGGCACCAAAATTCAAAACGAATTCAATTTCAATTTTTAGTATTCTTTCCTGGTAATTTTGACAGACTTGGTAATAATAATAATTGATCGTTTTTTTCCTAATTCCACTCTGTGGCTTGTACCAGCAACGAGACAATTGCATTCTTTCAACCCCGTGTGTTGAAAGAAAAACTCGCATAAACTATCAAACCTTCGCCATACAATGAAGCGACGATCGGCGGTCCGAAACGCGGAACAAAGCGGTCTTGCGCGTTACGGGAAAGAAATACCATATCGTCAGCTAAACCCCCATCCCATCCAACTACACCGCAACCCCGGCATGGCCGTTTGCGGTTCACGTGCGTCGAGCGATCCCCATAACCGTGCAAAGATAGCTTAAAGTCTTGAAGGGGTTTCGTTGTTGTTGTTTCTACATATTCCCCATCGCAGGCTAGACCCTCATCGTTCGCGGCAGCACCACCCAAACTTAGACGCGAAGCACTCCCCCGACGAAGACAATAAAGGTAAAACTTGGTGCCGGGAATAGAAGAAGTGAAAGCTACAGGAGATAACCTCCAGCTTTTCGAACGAGCGAGTGGAATAAAAAAATACAAACCCAACAAACCAATCCCACTCCTCCCACAGCGGGTGGCTGGAGCTGTTGCCGTCGAAAGCATCTCCGCGCGAAAGAAGGCACTGGGGGAGGGCGTTTGCTATTTTGTTGATCGTTCGCTTCAAACAACGGCCACGAAAAAACAACAACAAAAAACGAATGATTTGCGGAAACAGAGAACGGGGTTTTAATTGTTAACAAATAATTGGAATCATATGCTTTAATATTATTCTTGTGCTATCCGCTAAGAATAAACAGCTTTCCACCTGACCAACTAGCGCTACTGGCCTATCGTCGATTGCATTAATATCTGATTTAAGGCACGTGCATTTCGCTTATGCATGCTAACAGGAAGCATTACCACTGATAACAGGTTCGGTGAAGATTAGTAACACATTTTTTTTGGTTGCTTCTTCTAATGGTTTTATAATGGCAGCCGTTTTCGTTTCTACTACTTCACCAACTCCGGTTGGAGTCCGTTTGCGTTGCATAATGCATTGGGCAGCAAACGAAGTGCGTTACGATAAGAAATAGTTCCGCAATTGCACCTTCAAGAGCATGAACTGACTAAACAAAACAATGAAAAGAATTCTTTTTTGTTTTGTTTGCCACACTTAATGATCAACCGAAGCTCGCCCTGCACTTAATCGCTTCGAAATGCAGTTTCGACAGGTTGGCATTAGCCAATCGCGAGAAATAACTTCATCGTAACAATCAAATCCCAATCGCATGCACAACAAAAGAGTTGCTTTTCCCATCCACCGGCACCGACGGGACGTAATGATACTAGTAGACCCGTTTGTAAATCTAAATGACTAGCGGAATGGTTTTGATCGTTAATCAATCCCGGCAGCAGTGATTGATTGATTGCAATCTGCGGTGCGGAAAAACGATAGATGATGTTGTGGCTTGTGAAGTGGTGAAGTGGGGAGGTTTGGGGGAGAAAAATTTGGTGTTAAACCATTCCTTGATCACTTAAATTATAGAAACGCTTCTGCCAAATGTGTTGCTTCGTACCAAATCTTCAACCGAAATAAATTTCAATGACCTCCGTACATTTGCAAACGAAGAACCAACGAGTGTGCGATTATTTGTGAAAATAAAATCACATCGCAAAAAAAAATCCAACATCTTCTAAGCTTCCAGTTCTCGCTGTTTTGCCTAGGGGTCCTCATCTCAAGCACCACGGTGTGTGTGTGTGTGTGTGTGTGTGTTTAAAGAAAGAGTGCAAAGGTACGTCAGCAATCCATCGCATTTGTGTTCGCCGCGAGATGGCAAAAACGACGTTGGCTTGAGCCTTGGAATGATTCTCTATCTTCCAGTTGGGTTGAGCTGGTGAAGATGACCGAAAATCAAACACAGTTCTCACAGTCAGCTCTCTGAAAATTAGGTTTTGTGGTGTTTTTTTTTAGCTAAATTAGTTCGAATCGAATTATAGGTTTTAAAATGCTAGAATCTTTCAGGAATGTTGTCGCAAAATAAAAGAATAAAAGTGTGTTGAAAGTAATAAGCAGTCCGTATTTTTTTTTAAATTAAATATAATTAAATCCATTTTCACAATTCATCCCTAATACTTTATCGAACTTCGAAGGAAAAGCTCGCTCAAACGTTGAAATCAATCAACCGGCTGGCAGTTGCATCGTATTTCACGCCCGTGCGAGTCGTGCCATAGCCGTGCGACTGCATCGCCTTTTGCCTGCAGCCATCGTCCCGCTGTGAATTGTTGTTACCCGTATCGGAATTGTGTTCCATTGGTCATGGTCGACGATCTAGTTGCACCGAGCTGCTGCTGGAGCGGTGAATGGGAGTATTATTTTTTTCTGACGTATTTCGCACACATTTTAGCACCGCATTGACCATGGCGGAAGGTTCTCTTCTCCCCCTCCCACACCCAGTGAATGTCGGTACGTGAAGGGGGACACCAGGCAGGCAGGAAGGCAGAAAGCGTATCCACGACGGTGCACAACAGTACATTATGGTCAGCTGACAATGAAATCCAGCCTCGATTTTCGTGCCGTGTTCTGTCGCGAGCGGCCGCTGGTCGCAAAAGCGAGAGGGTATTTGAGCGTTTGAATAAACAAAATATGCAACCATCGATCGAATGGGGTCGCACGATTCAGTACGGTTGACTTATGCACACGCAAGCATGCAAGCGTCGATGAAATCATTTCATTCTGTTCCAGCGGGATTGAGCGAAAAACAAGTTTTGTGTGCTTTTTTCCTACAAATATAAAATAACTCTCCACTCTCCAAAATTACCTTCCACGATCACCCGGACACAGCACATTTACATTTTTCACATCCGCTTCTTGCCGGCTGTTTTTGTGTTGTTGGGTCGTTTAGTTATTCACTTTTTTTTGTTTGTTTTACAAATACCCAATCGGAACGGGAGGACATTCGTGAATCTCATGCACCTTACATAACTGTCCTTTTGGGGGGTTTTTTTTTTTTTTTTTTTTGGTGAGCTTTGGCAAACAATCGGTTGAAGTTTCTATTGGTACGTCACCGGCGTTTGTTCCACAGTGAAAACCGGTTTGTGGATGCATTCGCGATGAAACAAAAACACCGGCTTCGATCAGAATAAACACGACGATATGACAAATATTAGCCGATTCGAATGGGTAGGAAACGCCATTTATTGATAGGAATATTAAACATACAGCCCGATCCGCTTCATGTGCGGCCTCATGTGGGGTTCTTTGTGTATGCAAAGATGGAGCCATCATCCACCATGGAACCAGAACCACCCCATCGGCCAACCGAACGAATGAACGAACGAACGGGTTCTGGAAGCGCTTTGCAAAATCAGCAGAAAAATAAATAAACAAACACACTCGATGCATGCCCATCCCCCTCTCTCCCCTCTTCTTTTGCACCCCCAGCGAGAATATAACAGTACACCGGTGCAGCAGCAGTGGGTTTGGGGGTGGGAGCAGGCAGATCTTAATTAGAACCGGCTTTGACGGTTTTCCCTGCGTTTCAAAGCTTGCGAAGCGGGCACACGCACACCACCATGGGCGAGATGGAGTGCTTATTGAAACACACCAGCCGCCCCACTCGCACACAGACGCACATGACTCAACATCGCGCTGGGAACGAACGCAGCAACCATCAGCTGGTTTTGTTCGCCCGTCGCGTTTTGATGCGTTTAGAATGAGCCTGTGAACGGTGAAACGCCATTTCGCTGATGCCGGAACGGATGGATCTGCGGCTCGATTCTACTGGAATTAATGGATAATTTTGCACGCAACGCATTTTTGTTTCTCTATCGTCATCGTGGAATTCTTTACATTCCTACAAAACCGATCGCTCGCTGCTTGCATAGAGATGGAAATTGTGGTTAAAATGAGCATTTATTTTAGATGAGAAATAGGTTAAAACTGTTAACTAACAGTTTCGTATAGCGATTGTAATGTTTCACTTTAAACAGACCACGGCTCAAATCTGTTGCGATGTATTTTCGGCTATTAAAATCCACAGAAATGCTTGATTCATTTTTAATTGCGACTTTGTCAAGCCACTCGTTTACCTTGAACTACGATTTTTGTTTGTTTTTTTTTTTCTTTTTGTGTCTGTTTCTGTTTAAGAAAACAGATTTCACTTTTACAAATGCTTTAAAAAATGCTTACAGCATTTCGAAACGTATAATTTCACGTTGACTGCTTGTCGTAATGTCTGCTATAATTTTAAAAAAATATAAGATGTAATAATACAATTGAGTTCTGCTACTGATTAAGAGATGGCGCCACTAGAGATGACAAAATAATTTTTTTGAGAAAGGAACAAACGTTGTTCAATCGACGAGATGTTATTGTATGTTTGACAATTTTTCAATTTATTTTGACCATTTCTAGAACACAATTGTACGTTTGCCGATCGTGCAAACGATCGGATTGTGGCAATATGCAACCAAAATCCTCCCGCTCCCCGTTGGTGTTGGCGTATCGGACGCGCACTGCATTCCATTCCGTGCGCTAATCTCATGCGCATCTTGTACGTTTCACAACCCTCCCCGTCTCGTCCTGTCCTCATTCCCAGCTGGGGCTGCATATCAATGATCGAAGATCGGTAGATACAGTTCGGCTGCAGCGGGTCTGGCGCACGGGCTATCGGAAACGATCATTTGCATAAATTAGTTAAAGATGAATGAAGCTGTTAAAAGGAAAATCGTTTGGTACGGAGCGATCGGAGGCGAGGAGTGCATTGCGGTGGCGAAATTCTTTTAACGTGAGCTCTCTTACTTCATCGTGTGCGGTGTGTGTGCAAAACGTTGGTTGGTAGATGCATTCGCCTGCACAGTTTTCAGTGGAATGCGCTGGAGTGACGTGTTGGCAGAGAGAGAGGTAGAGGGAGAGGGAGAGGGAGCCCCGATAAGGAACACCCTATATGGCTCGCAGCGTTCTCCGTAGTAAGAATGTACACATTCTATCACAATATTGGTGCCGCAAAACGAATGTGAAAAAAAACGCAACGATTATTTGTGAAATCGGAGAATCGTTCATTGCAAAGGCCACCGAGGGTCGTACGGGTCGCGGATGATGGTCGGATGCGATATGCAAAAACAAACAGCCGCTTTTTCGTCCCGCAGTCGTAAGCCAGGCCTGTTCTGAGCCTCACTGCCAAACATGTCCTTCATATGAACGTCGTCGTCGTCCGCTCACGGCGCAACAAACTACACAATGATGATGTTTGCCATCAGATCTGACCGGGCGTACACAGCCGGAATCCCTCAGTGGTGTCGCTGATCCGTCATACGCTTTGAAAATGCGTGCTTCGAGACGAGTGGCTTCCAGCATATTTCCATGCCGCCCCGAAGAAGGCGCATCATTGAGCCCTCTGCTGCTCTCCCACCCTGCCGGGTTGCCGTTGGGCAAGGTCCAAAATATATAAACGAAAAACAAAACCGGTTCCAAAGCCGAGCCATCGTACCGAGCTTTTGCCACCCCCTGCGAGCACAACACCCCGCATGCCTCTAGCTTCACATCTAGCTGTTTGTTTTCGTTTGTGGTTGCGAGCGAGCGGCGTGTGGCGTCGTTCACTGTTTGCGTCTTTGCCCGGTTCAACTGAAACCTAATGACGAATAGCTCGTCGTCAGCGCGATGGGGATATGTGTTGATTTTTTGTTTAATAACACATTTGCTTTAGCGGTTTGATTTGACGATACGTGGTTGTCTTCTTTGCTGAAGTTGAATTTTCATCGTGTTCTCGTTTCCTACATACTTTCCTACATAATGAGGGAAATTTTCAAGAAACAAATCTTTTAACAGTGAAGGTCAAATCAAGTGCGTCTAAGCATGAAACAAAAAAAAAGTTCATCCCTCTAGCCACGCTAAGGGTACCACAATGACTGTTAAAAAAGTGATTGTGGAAGAACGAGTTTTTTTTTCCTTCCCCAGTTAAACCTTCCACCCGCACTCAGCCACGGTATGAGACGTGTTTCGACTTCGTGTCCTTCGGCGAAGGTTAAACCGAGCCAAGACACGGGAACGCTTCCGTCCCGTTCCAAAACGATCACACCGCCGACTGGTGATCGTATGTAAATATTTGCCTCATCCTCGCCTCGTAATCTGGTGGTTTGTTGGGGGGTTTAATCTATCTGATTCCAAGCAGCAACTACACCACGCGTGCATCACCACCTGGCACGACACACGACGACACGTAACGTTGGGATCCGCCGGATAAGATTGATTTTGAAGATAGGCGAGCGAGGAAGGAATTTATTTTATTAGCGAGCGAAACCGGGACAGGATCGAAACGGGCCGCATATTTGTTTTCTTGCCCGAGCAGCTGAACGCTGCAGCAGGAATGCCTGATTACGAAACCTACCTACCGCATTGCTTGGTGGTGCTTGGTGGTGGTGGAGATGGTGGAGTGTGATCACTATTTGCATCGGTTTTGTTCTCCTCCAGCTGTTGTTTATGTTTCCTCCTATTGTACACTCGAACCAACCGTGCACGCTTTTGGAGTCGCCGCGTTTGTCGGTGGAGTTTATTTATTTGAGTTTTATTTGCTCTTATACAAGCGTCTGCTGACGGTGACGGTTTGGCGAAATCGCGAAGTGAGTTGTGGAATCGATTTGAAGATGGAATAGATTTGAAGTAATTGGCAAAGTATCGATTTTCGGTAAATTTATTGGTATATTCAACATTAAATGTAAAGCAATTAGTTTATTTTCAATTTCAATTTATTTTCAACGATTCACTATCTTATGTTTATCTTCGCAATCATAATTAAACAAAGAGATTCAGCATATTTTAGCATATGTGATTTTTTTTTACATTGAACCAACAGAAATGTAACATGTATTTTTTTTTTTTGTGAAAAAGGTCTGAATAATTATTTTATAATTCAGAAAAAAAGAGCTATTTTTCCTAATTTATTACACTTCAGTTGTAAAAAAATGAAATGTATAAGTACATTCTTGGCCATCAAGCAGATAAATTCTTCACAGATCTTACACTGCATCGGGTGTTATTTTCGCGTGTATGGTAATCGAATGCATTTTCACACCCTTTCGCGGTAGGTCAGCCCGGCCATTGACCCACCGGGGTTGGCCATTACACAGGTCGTGGTGTAAAGTGGGACAGAACGGACGGGGTGTGAAATAATAATGATCACCGGTGGACGCCCGGATGCCATTACCAGCTCATTTTTCCATCATACACACTAGCACATGCGAGAATGAAGTAATCGCTCGATAATAAACTAACCACCCGGCCCGGCAAGTCTTCGAGATGAGGAGTCTGGCATCACATTAGTGGGTGGTAATGGGCGCGCCGGTGTCTATGGGACCATCGTGTGGAAACTGTCGAACAATGGGCCAATTTCCATACGGACACACTGTGTGCAATATTGGTGCGTGTGTGAGTGTATTGTATGTGTCGTTTTTACTTTTTTTTTCCTTCTCTCGGTAAAGCCAATTAGCGAATATTGTGTGTGTGTTTTTTTTGTTTTGTTTGTGTTGCTATTCTTTAGTTTGTGGTGCGAAAATGTTGCTACTCTTGAGTGCTGCATCCACCCACCCTTGGGTGCAACAAACTTTGTGTGACCCTTCCACGTGTCGCGAAAGATGAGGCAAATCGAATTGTGTACCTTGCGCTACCTTTCCATCGCTCGCTACGTTATCTTGCATAATCTTGACGATGTATAAGATGCAAGGATAAGCAGCATCGCGACGGCATTGTGAAATCAAACCCGACAGCCGAACAAACACATCACATCACGGTGTCGTGTGAGATAAGGTGCACGATCTGCTAGGAGCGAAACCCAAACCTGACCTTAGGAACGGAAACATAGTTAATATTTACCAGCCAAGCCGCCAGCGTCGAAATATATATGGCTCGTAAGCACGAAGGGTCTTCGGCTCATCTACGAAAGACTGTGGTAATGTTTGATGGCGAGATTTTGGGACGTGATGGCGATGCTGGGGAAGAAGAAAACCAGCACGAAACACTACAGTGGCTCGTGGATGTGAAATTCCTTCCCATTGTCAAAAAATCCGTGCCGGTGTCGGAGACCGTATGCTAATTTATCGTTTTCCATTAGACGTGCTGCAATGTGCTTCGCTATTGTGCCTTGTACCGTAAGATGAATTAAAAAAACTAATCGTATTATCATGATAAAACTTAAAACAGAACAAAACATTATCGAAGTACTAATAATATTAAAGTTGTTTGATGTCTTCTAGATAATGGCATGAATCGACAAAAATAAGGACACAATTCAAATTCGATTTAAAAAAATCCCTCCTTCCTTCCAAAACAATAAAAAATTCACCGCCCGTTTGCACAATAATTATCGTTTTGTTCCAAATTCAATTTAAGTATTGTGACGAAACAAACACCCTAAAGCAGCACGTACGGTACGCTGCCTTACCACCATGGGCTATCTGTTTACAAATCGAACCCCCATTGTCAGTTGTCGAACCGATCAAATATGTTGTCTCGGCGAGCCCTTGAACGATGAGCTAGAAAAGCTAAACGCTTAACGAAACGCCATCATTACTAGGTAATGGGGATGAACACCTTGAAGGAAGCCGGTCGAAGGTTTTTGCCCTTGTGGTGTGGTTTACTGTCGCATGATCGGTCTAGCGTGAACGTGGCCAACTGCCAGGAACGCGAATGTGCCGCTGAACGCATTTTACTGAACGCTACATGTTCATGTTGTTTGTAATTTTCTGAAAATTTAATTGTTTGTTGCTTAGCGTTATGCGTTTTAGACATTGACGACAGTTTTGTGAAATAATCGCTTTTTTCTCTCTCTATTTTTGCAGGTAAATATTTGAGGAAACAGCAGCGAAAGCTAGTACCAAAGGTTGGCTATTACAAATATTATAAAAAAAAGATAAAAAAATAAACTCCACTCAACACAAAGCACAAACGATTAAAAATAAACCACCCGAACTAAGTAACTGTGCTGTGCCAGTCTGCTGCATCCCTAACGGCACTGCAGTTCCGTTGCACCGGCACGGAACACTCGGTTGCACTTTACGCGTACGAAAAACTCGTCCAACGGGGCGACCAGAGAGCTCCTCGCCACCGGCGTACCACCGATCAGCACCATCATCTTGCACCGATGGCACGCGATGCAAACGCGCAGACAGATGCTTGCATATGAAGCTTGCTACACACCACCACCTTCCCGTCGGAAACGCGAAATGATGAAAAATAAGCATAATCCCTCTGTAAGACGTTGAATCGGCACGGTTGGAAGATTTGAAGAAAGGCACGTTGGACCAATCTTGTACGTCTGCGTGCACCGTTCGGACACTCTCGGAGCAGCGTGAATCATTCATTATTCATTCACGATCTACGCGATGCTGAGATTAGTCGATCGGAAATTTATATCCGAGCGCACTACCACTTCACCATCACCATCCAAAATGCACTTGATGCCTCGACTGCACCAACAGCCACCATTGTTTATGAAGACGCGAGAAGAAACGTTAATTAGACCTTTGTTTTTCGCCTAATTTCTAAACGCCCGCACTGAATCGCCATACCAAAGATGGTGCAATTGGGAACGCGCCGTGCAGTGTTTTTTTTTTTTGTTTCGAACGAGCAAAAGAACGGGCACGAAACCCAACACACCACGATCGTTTCATCGAGCTGCAGGCTCTATCAATCACTTGCTTTCATCACAAAGTATTACTTGTTTCCGCAACAGCCAGCAACCTGATGTGATGCGTAGTAGTTAGGTGATAAATGATCTTATTGTTCTGTCTTTAACTAGTATTTCATCGTGTCGTACAGTGCACTTTTACGGCATGTTAAGAAAGCTATTTCACCAAACAACAAACTCGATTGCCACAATAGAAACGTTTGATTGATTTTCTGCAAAACAAAAGTCTAACTCATTCCGGGCTGCATGAACGCTTACCCACCGCCTTTAGCTTGCTGATGTCGTTCATTTGTGCACCATACACCTCGGTTCGCACGCCCTCGGTTGCTTTGATCGTGCGGATAGAGCGGTTATAAATACGGTGACCTTTTCAATCAATTTTCGCTTGCCCATTGAAACCGCTTAGCTCGAACCGATGAATTGACAATAAATCACCTTCGTGTGATTAGCGACGATTCCACTTCGCGATTTGTCACGTTCGTCGTTTAAGGGATGCAGCTTTGACGATCACGCGGTACGTGAATGTGGTAAAATTATTTTTATTACGTCGGACACATTTGGCTTTTTGTTTGTTTAACATGATGACAGCCCACTGATACGATTGTCATGAAAATGTAATTTTTTATTTGATTTGTAGCAAACTGACCGTTTAATAGATAAAATATTTAACAATAGGATGCAGTTGAAATGTAAAGTTATGATTAAAGCTACTAACAAAACAGAGCAGACTGGGTGATGTTTTATTAGAATACAATTCCACACTGCTTCGTGCGCTTAATAATATGAATCAGCTACCGATCGCGGATGAAAGACAAACATCTGAACCGCTTGAGAAAGCTTGTTAAATTGCTCTGCATCCTCGTTTTATTTTCGGGAACGCGATCTTCAGGTCACGATTGTATGGTTTAATTGGTGTCATCTGCTCTCTTTTTTTGCACTCGTATACTTTCGTACTTTGATTCGTTACGCTTTTGAAACCTGATGCGGCAAAACAGTGACCTCATTCAAACCTTTCAGTTTTTTTTTGGCTTGTACAGCAATGAGAAGATGTCAAATTCGGTCATCTCTTTTTTTGCATATTACACCGGAACAGTGTCATGGGTCTATTTTTCACAATTCATCCACCTCGACACGATTATTAGGCTTTGAAGTCACTTGGCAATGGGATGGGAATGTCGCAACAGGATGGCACAGGCAAAGGCTCATGCCATGAAAGGGACTCGTAGACTAAAATATTTGCACTCCAGTCAATATGTGACTAACGTTAGTCACACTTATGGCGAATCACATAACTACTCCGGTACGCATCGGAATCTATCGGCAGTTTTTCAGTCCCCTGTCCGAAAGGCACCCCGGTATGCCGCCGAACGGAAGCAGGAAGTAAAAGCGCGAAAGAGTCGGAAGGAAGGGCGGCACATTGGCATGTGAGCAAAACTAGTTTACGCCCCAGCAGGCGCTGCTAATGCGATTATTATTACTCCCATCTGCGTGCTATCACCACCGTGCTCAGCCATGAGTAAGCTCCGGTCCCTGTAGCTTACATGCAATAGGAAGAAAAACACATACACAAATAATGATAGACAGGGTACGTACACCCAGTGTGGGGAACGCGACCAGGCCTGGCAGAGGCAGTACAAGCTTGACCCAACATCAGGAAGAAGTCTGGCATACTGGCCTGCCTCAAGTAGCCGCCGGTGGTAGCAGTAGCCCAGCTTATCACTCTCACGTCACTCAGATGAATGGGCGTTATAGTGGACAAGTTTTCCATAACCTCCTTCACTTCCCCCGCCAGCTTGCCTCTCGACTGGCTCGACTGGTTCGCTCGGAAAGGGCATCGACTTGTGCGATGGGTATTATGTTGCGGTTTACTTTTCGCCCATAGCACTAGGAAGTTTGTTTTGATTTGAAACAGATTTTAGTCATTTCTCTTATCTTGGGGGAATGTTGGCAGTAGAAAACATGAAGCTTGACTTGAAATTGAGTAATCATCTATTCAAAGAAATATTTTCGAAATATGCAGAGAAATAGAAATATGATTGGTAATCATAGACGTAATTTATTGGAGACTCATAATTAAATTAACTGAAGCATAGTTTCAACATAAATGTCTAAACATGTGTAGATACAAAAACCCAAACGACCATCCACAACATAATTCCACTAATAAGTAAAGCAATCCCTTCGGTGTTAACTATCACCCGGTTGGGAGCTGTGTTATCAAACTCCAGTGTAATTATGTACTAACTCCGTTGTCTGTACAATTTGTTTCAAAAACCCCTATCGGGGCATAAATCTCCTCCCGTCTCTAGCCTCACCCGCAACCCGACAAACCACCGCTTTGGTACATTGTGTTTTGGGCCGAAAGCAGCGCGGGCGAAAAGTAACACGCCAACCTCCCGAAAGGCAACGGCCAGGCAAAATAAGTAAGCAGCGTCTCGCTTCGAACCTATGCATTCATGTTTGCGAACTAAAAAGCGCACTACCACACGGCCGACCGCCACCAGCCCCCACAAGAAGCATTAGCTACGGTCGCAAGCGGTGGTATGTTATTGCGGCGTAATCATACGGGGCCTGACTCACTTCCCTCGGTGTGGCCCTCAGTGCGGTCTCAGTTGTTGCTGTAGTGATGATGTGTTGTGGTAGTACTGCCTTAAAATCACGCACACACACACATTCAGAAGCATCACGCCAAAGCGTGTCTGAGAAAGAGCGAGGACCGAAGGGGCAACAAACAACTATCGTGGGTCGCCCCATCTACAGAGCGCGCGCGTGAAGGAGAAAGTAATGAGGAACCAAACTGCCGGACGGGGAGCAACCAAGGGCTCGGTGAGGTAATGCTGGGGAAGCACCGGGTGTTTACGTCGCCCTACACATGGTCCGAAGTAACAAGAAGAAGAAGTTACCACCGGGGAGAGACCGTCGTGATTGGAACGAATTATGAAATTTCCGGTTTTCATTCGCTACGGTGGTAGTCCACGGTAAGATGGCCCCGCTCCACCACCTCGTCCAAGGAGACGACCATTTCCTAGTGCCGTAGACCATAGCGAGCCAACGCGAGGACACTGTCGGAATTCCGGTTTCGCCCGCATCAAGACGGTAGCGTTCATTCACAAAATTTGGCTCAGTAGTTTCGTTCCGTTTTGAAGTCACTCACTTTTTCGAATTGTAGCTGACTTAATGTATTATCATCAGCGATCATGCGTGTCAGGGATAATAGTCTCCCGTGCAAGAAGCCACGCTTGGTCGTGACGAAATAATTAAAAAAGATCTCAACAGCACGACCCCTTCGTCCGTTGCGCGTCCTTGGAATGATCCATCTTCAAGTGCGCCAACGGTTGAGTGCAAAATTGGACGGTAATCATTGAAGAAAATCGTTCTAGGAGAAGGATACACTTAATTGCGCGATACAGCAGCGGTTTTGACCTTCGGACGTCGATGGGTGCCGCGCACTGGGAGAGGAAAAGAATGTTTGCGCGGATCGGTTTCGACGTGCAATTATGGATTGTTTTATGTAACGATTATTTTCATTGTTTTCGCTTATCGTGATGTGGTTGAGAAGTTCCACGAGAACCACCACGATAGCAGCGGCGGTCTTACGAAAACATCTTTATTTCACAACGTCCCCTGGTCCACTCTATCGTAATTGGCATGCACTGGAGGTTGCATTGGATTCAATTCATTTTTTTTTTGTGTTGCTCCACAATCCCCATTCTCATTGCTAACGCTGATGTGATTCTTTACAACCTCTCTTATCAACTTCTCCTGAAGCTCCTCGGGCTGTCGGCTCCGTTTCCATTCGCCTCGCCGTGCGCTTGCTTAAGAGCTCAATCAACAAATCAAGAGCGCGAGCGATCCCCTTACAACCCAAATCAGTTCAAATGGTTTAAACGCGATTACACCGCCGCACCGTGGCACCAGGGGTCCTATCAAAGCCAGATGCGCCAGAAGTCACGGGCCAAAGGTCTGCTGATGTGTGAAGTGATCCTGATCATTTCAATCATCGAGCATAATTTTTATGACCACAAACAAAATCAGGTTCCGCACGGTGGCAGGCGTGTGAGTACGCTGATAGGCGCGACTTATTGTTACCGCCGTAGCAGGCGTTGCGTTAAAGCGATAAGTAGTACATCCTTCAGCTGTCAAGCAGGCTGCGATGATGTGGATGGATCGCAAACGTCAACCGGGGCATTGGGAAGGGATACGCGAACGGTAGCGTGGATGCTGTTTGTTTGCGAAGCAGGATAAAAGCAAATGACGCTCGGTTCTATTCGCCGGAACGCAGCAAACCAACGAGCACCCATTGCTCCTCGGTGCAACCTACCTCTTCCACCTTGAAGGGAATCTGAAGTACGGTGTATAAATAGAAACCTAACCCACGATAATGGCGCTCCGTAAGTACACTCCAATTCTGGCAAACAACAAGCGACCAGCACCGCACCATTTTTGGGTCACCACGACGGTCAACAAAACATGCACGCGGAGTAACACGACTTAAACGACGATAATCGGCCAAGATGGCCGGCAACTACCCGTCACCGTACCGCGTCCGTATTCCTCCGTACGTGCTTAATCAATTGGAGCGAATGGATAAATATGAAGATAGTTGGAAAATTGGACACGTTCGGTATTATTCCGAGCAGGGGTTGCTTTACCGGGGGCGCGCACTGGACGGCACGCCGTACGTGTCGATTAACTCCCGCGCACTCGAAGTTTCCTTCGCAGAGTGAGAGTGAAATTATTAATTGTTATTTCCACCGCTGCCCGAAAATGTAAAGTGACAACCATCGATTTGAACGATCACTAACACGTACCGCTAAAAATTTCGAACGACGATTTGCATGCGCGGTTAGCTAAGCTTGGTTTGTTCGTTCGTGCAGTTTGGTCGCAAATGTCAAATGTGTGTGTGTGTGTGTTTTTTTTTCTTCCTCGGACGCATCCGGGATTACGAAACCCCGACGCTTTCTAAACTGAAAATTAATGGTTGTATCAAGTAAGCGAGTGATACTACAATGTGTTTTAATATTAAACCACAATAGAAAACTATTACCTATAGTAAATCACTACATTTTTGGAAGATCTACCACAAGCTAGAGCAACAAATGTTGTATTATTTTCAAAGTTATTTGAACAATTCCTTCAATTCGACTTTATATCTGCGTCATTTGTCATCTCCTTTCTTTTCTCATTCTTTTTTATTGCTTTTTATTGTTATTTACTTATTTTGTTGAACTATAATTTTCTCACGATTTATTTAACATTTAATGAGATTTAAAAAAAAAATTTACTTATCTTAATTGCTCGATCCAGTACACCGTCCTACCATCATCTTAGAGGATTTCAAATAAAATGCGCTTAACTGGCTCTATCTTTTCTATGTGATTTTTTTTAGTTAATACTACTATCCCTAATCGCAAAATTAAAAACATTAAATATGCTAAATCATTGCTAAACATTTCATCGTCCCACGTTAATATGAAAGGGATTTCTCCCGTGAAATTAAGGGTTAACAGTCTAATCCGTGTCATCCTGTCAGCAATCAACCGCATCATCAGTCAGTTGCCAAAATTCGCAGAAATTCGCTAACTTTCAATCGTGCGTAACTCAAACGTGCCATCGATCAAACGGAAAATGACGCCGGTCTCGCCACCCTCGAAAGTCAGCTGCCCACTCACGCTCGCTCGTGTACACAGTGGTTCGTTTGTGTCGCTTCCCATCTGGGTCATTAATGGGCTCCCGCAACATCGTGCCATTAACTGCGACTGCCTCCCCCAATTGGGGCTACTCTGCGTGTGCTCTTGAATTCATGATCAAATTAGCAAATTAGCGTAACCGCCGGTGCCGAAACAGTAACGAAAGAGACAATGGCGTTCATCGAGAAGCTTCAATTTCGCCGTGCATAAAGGAAGCTTCGCGGGTGTTAGTTGTGGGTGTGTACTTGAAATCGAACCTGCACCCGAACCTGGTGTGGCTTAACGAAGCGAAATATTTCCACCACTTACACGGGGGGGGGGGGCAAAGGGAGGATTGATTTGATTTGGGTGTTTTATAATTACTATGCAGCTGCAACAGCAACCGTGTAACCTTGAGCGTTGGAACAGCCACGCTACTGTCTCATAACCGTAGCCACCGAAAACCGTCCGACAGGCCGGTGTTTAGTGTGTGTGTGTGGCCGTTAGCTCACCCGATCGAAAAGTGAAATCCAATGCCAAGTGAGCGCCAGGCGCGAGAAAAGCTCCATGCACGGAAATCACCGTGTGCTCGAGTTTTTTCGGCTTAGTTTGACTTGCCAAATGCACTCCGCTTCGTGTGCTGCATTGTGCAATGTGGTCCCCCCGCTTGCAGTTCATCTTCTTTTTCGGGCACATATTAATCTGCTGACCGTGACCGACCGTGATTGTCGGTCGAGTTTTGCAACGTGCGATTTCGAGCCGAATGTACGCTTTGCTTGGGGGGAAGCAACGAAGCACGGTGGCTTTATTAGTTAAAAACTAAAAGTTTTATTTCAATACAACCAGTTTGTAACTTGCGTGCTGCTCTAAATACTAAACCTCAAAGTAGGTGGCCGCAACCACTGAAAAACTGCCATTAAAAATTACGTGGGAACTAAGCCCGTCTCCGAAGCCGGGCTGTGACTGATTTTCCACCACGAAACAAGCGACGTGCAAAGAAAGCCGGCGGTTTTTACTACCATTTCATTTATGGCATAACCCATCAAATACTTTGTAGTGCTCTACCGCGGTTGCCGGAACGGTGCTGGAAGGAAAGTTTGCAAGCACGGCGCTTCCATTGATAACTTGCACTACTGCACACTGCATGATTTGTTACGTGCTCGATAAATTGCACTTTCGGAGGTTGGTCGCTTACGCTCGTGGCGACTTCCTGTTTGGTTTCTGGTCGCCTATGGTCGGTGGTAGGTTTACAACTTCACTAACAGACAGCCCGTTGTTGTTATTCAAGTTGGCTCGTATGACGTGCATCGGCAATTGACGGTGGGGCGCGTGTGCAGCACAATGAAAAAAAAAACAAAAAAGAAACGTACCGTGGCTAGAAACGCTCCCAACAACACCATCCCTCGGTTTTGTTCTCGGATAGCTTCCACCGCCGCGTGACACCGTTCGTTCCGTGGTTCCGTGGCTCTTTGTGGGGAGCACCGAACTCATAAAGGAATTTATTGAGACGAGCAAAGTGATGCGCACTGCATAGTAAACTAGAATGGATATTAAAATGTATAATGGCGCTTCGTTGAGGTGACAGCTTCCTAGCTGAGGAAACAAACTGCATCATACTTGTTTGTTTTCAATGAGTTGTTTATTACAAGTGGTTATTGTTTGCTTGCGTTTATTTGTTTATACGTTAATTTATTAACGTAGTTTAACAAATTGTAAATAAACCAAGTTATGAGGAACAATTAGGATTTCCCTTCAAAAGACTTGGGAGTTCAAAAGAATGTACAAAAGAATGTACTTGTATGTTCTTACTAAAAAAATGGGACTAAAAACCATGTTTCTAAACTTATTTCCCTCCAAGTTTTGTTCCATTTCGAAACAAATAACTACGTCACAGACGCGCACAAAGTATCGTAGGACGAGAACAACAAACCGGGATCGATAGGAACTCCCCAGACGCCTCATTAATATTACCATCAGGGAGGATGCACTTATCAGAGCAGTCAGACGGTGGCCTACAACGCCACCGAAGTACGTAATCAGACTATGGTCAGAAACCGCAGCAGCAGTTAGAACCTTGAGAACAAAAACCAGAAACCGGCAATTGATGACATCCGGACCGAGGATCGTAACACGATTCGATCGGTTTCGATCTTGCATTGAGGTTGGGAGAGCAGATCTCTATGACTCCGAGACCGGGCCATGGTGCAAGATGTTTTTTGTTTTTGTTTTCTAGATACGATGCGCCTCGTGATGGGTTGTAATTTGAGTCCTACCCGACTTGACGCCCCCCGGGCGCCAGTGATGCCCACAGTCTGCTGGCGCCCACCCGCCATCGGATGTGTGATAGCGTTTTATCGCAAGTAGGAAATGAGTCGCGACCGGCGGCTGCTGGAAAACACCCGAGCGACGATGACGTTCGCTAAGGGAGCCCGCGCGTTCCACTGGCACTTTGTTGCGGCATGTACCCGTTCCCGTTCGCTCCTAGTACCGATATAGCGCATTCGATCGTGCATACATTAGTGTCGTCATTGTGTGGTTATTGCTTATCATGCTGTAGCTAATTACGGAACCGAGCCGAGAGAAGAGTCCCCGTTTAACTTTCCTTCACGCTTACGCCTCATTGCAGAGATCAGTTACGCAGCGGACGGTGAAGGCAGCTGTACGGAATTTACCAAGCAGCTCTCCAAGTGTGCCAACTGAGCAGGCCTCGGCAGCGGCTACCTGAAGTTTCTCGGTGCAGAACGTGACGTGATTAGAGGCTGCGATCATTTCCACCACCATACCCTCTGTATTATCATCGCCATGGCTTCCACGCTGATGTTCTGGAACAAGCAGAACTCCAACTCGAACCAAAACGGAAACGATGCCAAGAACACAAAGAACGGCCGCAACTGGTTGCACGCGCCGGATGTGCTCGTCAACGGGCACGTCGCTTATCTAGTCAAAGTTAGTATCACCTCGAACGGGGCAGAATTGTTGCACCGATGCGTCCACCAACAGTAACGATTGTTTCTTCTTTGTTCTTCTATACAGTACCTCGGAAGCACTCCTGTGGAGCAGCCGAAGGGCATCGAAGTCGTCAAGGAAGCCATCCGGAGGCTGCAGTTCACACAGCAGATGAAGAAGGCAGAAGGTGGTGGCAATGTCAAGACGAAGAAGGTCGAAATTACCATCAGTGTGGACGGTGTAGCAATACAGGTATGTCGGAGGTGGTTTTCCCGCCCGTTTTCCACCCAATGGTGACAATTTTTGACCATCCCGTTTTCTGTTTCAGGAACCTCGATCACTGACGATCATGCACCAGTTTCCACTGCACAAAATATCGTACTGTGCGGATGAAAAGGGTGTGAAGAAGTTTTTCAGTTTCATCGCCAAAACGGGGACGGCCGCCAACACGACGGCTTCGATCAGTTCCGGTGATGATACGAACAGCTCGAACAACTCCACCACCAGCAACGGTACCGAGGACCGGCACGAGTGCTTCGTGTTCATCTCGAACAAGCTTGCCTCGGACATTACGCTGACGATTGGACAGGCGTTCGATCTGGCCTACAGGTTGGTAGATATCGAACCCGGGAAGGTTCCCATGGTAGATCCATAGCTAACACGCTTCATTACCGTCAGGCGCTACGTTAGCGACAGTGGCAAATCGCTCGAGTCGGTGAAACTGCTGGCACAGAAGAAGCAGCTGGAGCATACTATCACCGCCTACCGACAGCGGCTGCGCGATCTGTCCGAGCTGGTATCGAAGGCGGAACTGGAGAAGCTGCTGCTGAAGATGGGCCTGCGGGATATTTGCGACGTTCCGGCGCTGGAAAACGGTGTCGACGGGCATAATAACTACACCAGCAATAACAACATCATCAACAGTAACAATCACAACGTCAACGGCAACAAGACACCTGACTTGGGTATGTTCACGCAGCGGGAAGTAACGTGCACTGCTAGAGAGCGGTAACTAATTTATGTGTCTACATTTATTTGTTACAGGAATTGATGTCTCGTTACCGAACAATGACGATCAGCTGCTGATCGAAACGTCACCAAAACATTTTGCGCCGATTGTGCCACCAAGAAACATTCAGAACCAGGTAAGCTTGAGCAGAGTTTTTTGTTTCCCATAGATACAAAATCTCAAACTCAGCCCATATGATACAACTATAGTTTTTATTTAGCTTCATTTAACTCATGCGCCACAGAACCAAACACATGTTTATTTAATAGAAAACCTTTATTTTTTAACTTAACGAAAGTATTAATAACTTTTATGAAACGATGAAATATTTTTCACAACAGATCAACAACACCCTGGAAGCGCTAAAGCCATCGGTTGGTACCAAGCTGGAGGGGCTACTGTTGAACTCCGACTCCGACAGTGATTTCGATCCGCGCGCTCCCGACAACGACACCAGTCTCTCTACGTCCGGCGGCAACAAGATCAGCAACGATCTGTTCGGTTTCGAGCCTCCGAAGCCGGCGAGCACCACACTTGGCCAGCAATTGTTCGGCAACAGCGTCACCAACAACGGCCACAACAATGGTTTCACCAACGGGAATGGCGTCGTGACGAACGGATTCGGTGCACCGAACAGTCCTCCTCCAATCTGTGAGTATGAACCACCTCGACCCTCGTGCAGCGATATTCTTTAATGACGATACCATTGATATCCATTTTTAGTGGCTCCTCCGCCAGCGAAGTCCGCACCACGACGAACGGTTCCGCAGACGAATGGCAATAGCAATGGCAACAGCGCATACCAGGATCTGTTCGGTTCGGCTCCGTTCAATCCGCAGGGCAATGATGTAAGTGTTGACGGTATCGTTTCCGGAATGAATGAAAAGAATAATGTTTAGGATTAAATACCGGATGTCCCATTCTCGATGTTTCCTCTTGCTGCGAAAAACACGAACGTAACCTTCTTTTCAACTGTAACAATTTTCCCGCTAACTTCCTCTACTAACTCTCGGACAGGATACGGCGGCAGCATTGGAAGACTCTTCCACACACGTGCTTAACAATCGAGCGTACTCCACGAACCCGGGCAGCACCACGAACGTGCCCGCTACAAAAATAAATCCATTTGCGCATGAGGTGAACGTGTTGAGTAAAAATTCGTACCATCTCGATTCGATTCTCGCCTACGGTGAGGGAGGTTGCAACGGTGGTCGAACGTTCCATGAGTCGCACGGTGCGGGCATTCCCATCAACCACACCACCACTACCACCTCCACGACCGCCACCGGAACCGCGGCAAATTTGGCCTCAAAATTGAACCCATTTGCGGCGGCCATCCGTTCGAACAATCCGCTCGCCGCCGTACAGCACAAGGCGACCGCTTACGACGTGTTCAAGAACGCGAGCGACAAGGAACGGCTTACCACTAACACCGGTACGGTCTCCCAGCCCACGTCGTTCGATGCGTCGGACGAGGGTGAGGTGGCAAACTGTGCTAACACGACGGCTCCCGCCGCCTTTGCATCCAGCACCGACACCGGCACCACTAACCAACCATCATCGAGCGAACCGACGACTGGCGCCTCCGACGCACTGTTCGAGGATTTTGCTTTATCGGCCTTTAATGAGTTTAAGCGAGATTTAAGCATCAACAGTCGCAAAGTCATGAAACGCCAGTCGTCGTTGCTGCAGGATCGCACGCATAAACCATCGCTCAGGTCATTGAAATCCATCGGTGAAAGCCTTGGGGACGGTAAACATGGGGCGGCCCGGGTGCGCATGGCGACCGGTGGCCCTATGTTGCTTCAGCCCGAAACGAAGGTAACGCGCTGAATGTGTGTAGCCTTCGTGGATGTGCTGTTTGTTGCTTGTGATTTATGTTGTAGCAAAGATAATAATCAATTGTGACGTCTTTTGTTGAAAGTAATGCAAAAAAATGCAGAGCATACTTTTCTTTTCGAGTCGGGTTTTATCGTTGAACTAAATAAAAAAAAATCATGTTAAAGTGAAAAGCAATGTAATACAGCAATAATCAATTTTTATAAGAAACCATTAAAAACAAAAGCACAGAGTGACACCATTTGTTGTAGTGAAATATGTTTGTGTATTTTACATTGGTCAGACATTAACTCCTAAATCGTACGCTAACCATTCACCATTCCCAATCTAAGGTCTACTAAAATGCATTCAATGTCAATAAGAGTTGAACGTTTTATGTTTAGTTCCGCGCCTATTATTTAACATTATGATTTTGTTTTCAGATAATGAGTGTTTCGTTTTCAGTGTCGTATTACGTCGTTGTGTTTATTTGTTTGTTTGTCGATTGTCTTTCGTTCACGGCCCGTAGTCTTAGCTTCACCTTTGTTACATGTTAAGCAGATTATTTTGTGTCTGTTGTGTTCGCCTACTTTTTTAGTACATCTTGTAGTTTTTAACAATCAAACTAATAATATGTTCTATCTTCTTTCTAATTTAAAACAGACGATCAAGAACGGTTTCTTTAGCTCCGACGATGTGCTGGATACATTCGATCCGCTAAAGAAGTAAAAACATTCCACATAGCCTTTAAGCAGTATGTGCCCGAAACTACGCGCCGAAGCACAACCCACATCGGGCGTAAAAGGAACAACCGGAACTGGATCCATTCGGGATGGCGTGATTGAAGCAATTGAAGGATCTGTTTATTTTTTGTTTAGTTTTGTTTTGTTTCGAGCGAACGAAGAGTGTGTAGTGGCGAAACGTTTTGGTTAGGCGAAACGTCGTTTGGAAAAGTGGATTGTATTTGATTGTTATAGTAATTGTACGTACTCCTTATTAAGTAGGGTCACATTGTCTTTTCTTCTTCTATGTCCTGTTCTATCGTTTATCCTACTAACAAATTGGTTGCCGACTATGCTGCCGCAAAACGGGAATCTCGAATGAGTTTAGTAATCGCAAATGAAGCAAGCGACGCTGATGTAATGGTGCTAATTTGAATCAAACATGAAAAGGGTGGTACCATTGGTGAATACATTCGCGGATGGATGGCGCAAGAATATTAACGTGAAGCACGGCAATTCCAAATCGGCAAACAAATAATCCAACAAATGCCAGTCAATGCGGGATGTATACGTTCAGCAACAGGAGGTAAGCTGACGATAGTAAAGTTATAGATATTTGTAATCGAACACTAAAACGATCACCACGAATCTCGATCTGGCCCGCTCTGTTGTAAAGCTGTCGCAAATGAAACATTCCCACGACAGCTGAGCGCCTTTCCTCATAATTTTCTTTACTTCCAAACCATTCCTTTTCGATCAGTGTTAGAATCAATTGGTGCATTAGAACAAAGTTTAGTTTATTAGGCATATGAAGCGTGAGATATTCTTGGGAGCAGGACATGTTAGGCTGCAGTGGCTCATAAATATTCTGCTTTTAAACCAGAAACGCTAAAAGAATTGTAGACTCGTTTGTACAGTGGCTTTGGATGTTGTTGATTTTGTTGCGGAAAGCTTCGTTTTTTTCACATTGCAATTTTTGTTTTGGTTTTGGATAAATCATTGACTTTGACTTGTCTGCAGTTGTTTGTGCTGCAAGGGGGTTGCGTTGGCTTTTGCGTTTGTAAATTAATTGATCACATAGATCGTCGTGTTAGTAGTGCATTTTGTGATTTATCTTTTCTCGACACTTGAAACATTCTATATTTCGCTCTGTTTGCCTCTTTCTCTTCGAGAAATTACTAACGACTTTCTTTCATCACGAAACCACGTTCAGTACTGTGACAGCATATTACACGAACCATTACAACCTTAGGAAATAATATATGTAATGCTAGTTGGTAGCAAACACGAGATCCAATTCCAGTCCGTATCACGACGGCGGGATCGTAACAAGAGCTATAATTTCTGTCCATCTTCTTTAGCTTTCCTTTAACATACTACATCAGCTACAAGTGTAAATTGAGCAAAAAGCATCCAAGAAAGAGACACGCGAGAGAGTACGAAAGAGAAGAGGAATCATTAGGGCCATTGTTATCGTAGATGAGTAAACATATCAATCTATACATATACATATATTAAAACTATGTTAGAAGAGGAAGTAGTGAATAAAACATAAAAAATAGAAACACGTTACATTTTCCTCGTAATCCCTAATATCACCAACTCGCTTGAAAGTATTAACCAATTCAAAATCGCTAAACGACAAACGAATGAATCATGAGAATTATTTTGCTGATGATGCTGTTAAGAACTGTTGAGAAAATGAACACTATTTACGCACACCGAAAGCTTTCTCACGAGTCGAGCAAAGCGACAAATGATCATTTTTCCAGCCATTGTTAAATAATTCATAAATTTCGCTCAACGCAGCGGCAGTCGGGCGTTGGAGGAAGTGGTGCATATTTTACGGTTTACTACCGTAATCGACCGGAACCACTTCCTTTGGATAAAGCGTTCGCGCTTGCCGTTGCCGTCGTCGACGGTGATGATGGGCGATGTTTTCGATTTATCATGTCGCATTGTTTGCCAGCGGGATGTGCATTATCCTGTTTGTGGCTGTTGCTGCCACTGTCGCTTAAGACGATGATGGTGATGACGGTGATGATAATGATGATGTACACGGCTGACGAGCAATAATTATGCGAAGTTCATCGTTTTTGCGAACCGATTTTGCGGTGGTGAAGCTGCGTAGTGACGAATAATGCGACCCTGCGGAAAAACCCGGATCAAGGTTCAAGATACGGGGGCAGGGGGGAGAGAAAGCAAAATTCTATCAGGGTAGAGCGCAAATGTGCTGCGAAGAATGCTCATTTCGGTTCTATCTGTTTGTTTGGAGTGATTTGTGACTACGGAAACGATGCAAAACGGTGAACCAAACCGTGCCTCATGGTACGTCGTGCCGCTTTCGCGCTAGTGTTGCATGGTGGGCAAATAAAATAGGCAAAATTTCAAATTGAACAAGTCCAATCAAAGAACTTTTCTATAAAATCTATGGATATCGTACTCATTTACTCTTCTTACTCAGTCGATAAGGATTTTCTGCAAAAATTCCTATTTGCAATTTTTGAAACAAAACTTTTATATTGTTTTAGTACAAATTGGACGTTTTAGTACTTCACACGTTTTTAGTACAATATATAATTTGAATCAAACTGATTAAAATTTCAACGAATTTATTTTTTGAACTATTTATTACACACAGTCACTGTCACATAGATGTCCCATAGTGCTAAACACAGATTTCCCACTTAGCATACGCGTCTCTCGTCCCTCGGCCTTCCCAGGGCGGCACTCGCATTCCGGCTCGATGCACACAGCAAAATCGGTGGTAGAATAAATATTAATCATACACACTCCAAAGCAACGGGCGCAATCGAAGCGGAGCTCCCGTCGGTTCCCTGCCTGCTTCGTCCGTTGTCACAAAGTTCCTCAAAGGCACGGTGCGCGCGGGCATAGCGAATATCGTTCCATGTTGGTTCCGCCTCTCAAAAATTATAACACGATAAATGAATTAGGAGCGCACCGCATACAACCGCTTTCCTCTCCTGCCGCCGGATTGTGCATGCGGATTGGCATGCTGGTTGTTTCTCCCCGGACCAATTTCGTCGGTTGTCTTTTTAGACGTTTTTTTTTTTTGTTAAATTCGTTAGTGCAGAATAATCAAGGACGCGACCAACAACGATTATGATGATGATGATGATGAGGATGATCTAGTGTTGCTGCTTCTTTTCATAAATGTACGAAGATTGACGATTGAGTGAGTTTCACAATAGTAAAATTTCTTAGCAGCTGTTTTTTTTTGTAGCTCGAACACGATATTGTTATTTTCTGATACGAGTATTGTTTCATAAAGTTTTGATGTTGATTTTGCGAGATAAAATCAATTCTCCATTTCGTTATCCATGTTTTGGAGCATACATTTCAACTATTTCTCCTAGCCATTAAATTTGATTTCTCAACTTCCCTCGACCAGAAGTGACAATAACGTTTTAGTTGGCCACCAAACAAAGCGCTGTGGCAAACATGCGCGATAAATGGTTTGTCGTTTGACAAGTTCATTTTCCATCCCCCTGTTTTTCCGCTGAGTGACACTTTAACACGTCCACAGAGGAACGAGTTCTGGCGCGACAAACGGGTTCGAATCGTTTCGTTGCGCTTTTCTCAGCGAAACAAAACGTTTGCGAGGCTGCGTTTAGCTCGACAAGAAAGCGAATCTCGACTAGACTTATCAATTCCCCGGGCGTCCGAATAGAATGGTGTGAGGATGAGGGCGAATGAAACGTCGTCACAATTAGAGTCATCTGTCAATCATGGCATTAAAAAAAGCGCTTTATAAATTCGCAGTCATTCATCATTTTATTCATCATTGTTGTAGTGAATATTTCATGAGTTAATTGAAAAAGGAATAATAAATACACATCGTAGCTTTAAATAAATTTACTCTAAAAACTTACCGCACAAATTCACATTTTTAGGTTTAGCACAACATCAATTGGACAGCTAGTGCAAACGAAAATGTTGCTGCATAATAAAACAACGCCATCTTTACTGCCCCGGAACATCCTACCGACACTGCCTGAGTACTGATTTTTTATGCGATTTTAGCGATGAGTACCTATCCCTCTTTGGTTGCGGTGAAATGTACTTTCCAGTTGTGGGTGTTTGGATCGAAATCCATCTGTAAGCAATTCTCTCCTCGTTTTATTACTAACCAAAAGATCTACGGAATGCAAGAAAAACAGGGCGTTCAGTTTCGCAAATGATGTTCTCGCTAGTAGAAAAACAAAACTCTTATTTTACAGCTTTCTGGACATTCGCAAGCACTTTCGTGGTGAGTCATGGAATGCACGAAATTTAGAGACAAATATGTAATAAAATTGGAGTATGCGCGAAATGAAACATTTTTTGGTATCGAAACCTTTGCTTGTACTTCAAAAACAATTTGCTTATCTCCGGCATAAACTGTCGCATATATCGTAGTTGGCTAGAAACTTTATTAGTACAGCGGCAGTGAAATCTCACCTTGAGTTTATTTGCAGGGTTTGCCTCTAAATCTAGCGGTCCTACAGTTTTCTTACAATCAATGTTTAATTCGCAACTCCAGGCATACAGTGTGTAAAAAATGGGTATTATAATGTAAGTTAAAATATGGCATTTTTTTTCTCCTCTGGTTGAAATAGTTAAGATAAAAGTTTAAAGTTAGAATAGTTTTGAAATTATGGTAAATTGTATAGCGCATAGCGCTGGATGCAAAGGGATTATCATCTGTCGGTGGTAGTAACTTCCTCATAAAAATTTAATACATAACCTTAAACTTGAGCAGTGAATTAGAGATTGAGCAATTCTCGATTAAGAACTACTCGATAATGTTGAAATAGTAAAACCAGTTGCAAACACACAGGCGCAAAGTGTTCTGCTTTCTTTCGTACGCCAAATATCACAACCAATCTTTCGTGATTATATTTTTTATCAATTTTTTTACTACAATAAACATACGAAAAGAAACCCTCTGTGTGCCGCCAAACCTTAAATTAAACCATAATTAATTTCACTTTCTAGTCACGCACCAACGCCATCCCTTTTGGGTTCCGCCGACCCAACAACCTGTAGCTGCGCATACCTCATCGAATATCGTGCCGGCAGATCAAGTGAGCAAGTTATTGTCCAAATTACAGCGAAAAATGTCTGGCCAAGATTAGGACCTCCCTGTGTTCGGTGTTCGTGTTTTAGCGATGGTAATGTAAGAATTTTTTTTCTGCTGTTGTTGCATGTTTTCCTTCATTTTCGATTCGTCATTCTCTCCCCGGGCCTGAGCAGACATTGTGACGACTTGCGCGGTTGATCGTTCTTGCAATTTGGTGGTAGCATTTTGTTCCCCTGTTCCCCTGCGAGACATTCATTTCCTACAAACTAAACATTCCGTAACTACCGAACGGCAGCAGACTTGCGTTTCCCTCGCGATCCGGAGTGGAAAAGGTGCGGACGCCTACTTAGAATTCCATCGATCACCTACCGGGAGAGGATTATCGCCGACAATCGTCCGCTGGTTCAACGCGTGATGAGCGAAAACCCGAAACACGCGCATTAGGAGCTCATTGACAAAAATGACCAAACGCTTGTTGGAAGGATCGTTTTAATATGCACCGATCGTCGTGCGGAATGAATTGTTTAATTACCGCGAATGAATCGGGATTTATGGCGACCCGGGCCTCCGAACCAATCCCTATGTTTAGCGTGTTCGTTGTTTGTGTGTTTTTTTATTTTGTTTTTACTTCTCGCTCCCTGAATTCCAAACGCTTGGAATTAATTGCTAACACTGTGTCCATGCGCTAATCATGCTCACGAGCCAACCCGATTCCGGCGGTATTTTCGTTTGATGTGCTCAGGCAAGCAGTGCATTAGTTGATCGATAGATCAGGCAGACTGCGAGTGCGTCTGGTAATATTGGATTTAGCAAATCATAATGCAAAATCATGCAAATAGTATGGAACATACATATTAAAAAATAATAATAATTTCTCGTGCACAATGTTTTCCAAGGCACAATACTCTTCAACTTCTTTAGCAAAGTAGGCATTTGTTCATTTTTCCTCATGCAGTACTAACCTCTCAGGAAACAAGAAAACATCTTCTACACCATGGACTCATTCGATCATCTTCGGTGAGAGACATCATTCCCAACGAATTGCACACAAGGCATATTTAACTGTTTTCCACATTCGACGCTCACTTGCATGTGGAAAAACACGTCCACACTCACACACACACATTCAGTCGAGGCCAAAATTTTCATGGGCGTGCCCAAAGTCATTAGTTTGTATGATGACAAAGGGAAATTTTATTGCATCGTCCCTTTTTTTTTATTCACCGCACCCGGCATAATCCTCGGGCTGGTTGGTTGGTTGGTTGGCCGTACTTCCGAATCGCCCCGCTTTAATACGCTTTCGTCCGACGGGTTTTTCCCCCACCGGTACGACCACATCGATTGCTTACTTCCGCTTCCGTTGCACCAGCGCCGGCTGCGTACGGACGACTCATTCCCATTCCCGCAGGCTGAGAATAGCGCAGTTGTCAGCGATTTTCGCTTCCGATCGTTCCGCAGCCGCAAGGAGTCCAGCGTATGGTCTGTGCGAAGAGGCAGCACCATCAGAAAACATGATTGGACGTCGGGTGGGTGTGCAGTATTGTTTTTTTTTTATTACATTAGAGTAAAGCAATTTGCTTTTTTACTCAAAGGACTGTTGTCCTCACAGCGGGATATCATCGTACGTTTGTTGATGTAGTTTTTTTTTCCTTCTTCTGTATTCTCCCCTCGCTGTGGTCTGTGTGACCGAAACCGGACAGTGTGAAAGTGTGTGCTAAATGTGTTTGCCGATTGAAATTGGTGGTACACAATTTGCAGACAATCTCGGTTCGAGCACATTTAATTTATGGTTTTATGGTGTTAAATTATTTACCAGCGGTTTTTGCTCGGTAATTGGTTTCTGCTTATTGTCGCAAAGTAAAGTTGGGCAGATTCGTTGGTTTTGTTTCATAGAAATGTCATATTCATACATTTGAAACATTTAAAACTCAAACAAGATTGTTTTGCTTTAGTGTTCGATCCAATAAGCGTGATTTTACTGCAAAACTCATTTACTCACTTATCGTCTCCATTAGTGAGTGCTAGCCAAAACCGCGCCAATATTCTGCACACATTCCAACCACCGATTTTACTTATTTTATTTGCTTATTCATGTTTCTCCTCCCATTAATTCATCAATTCACCCAAAACATTCTCACCACCACCAAAGCCCCGTCCCTCAAGCTAACTGAACTGCGCAAAAAGCGGAATGCTCTGCGCCCAATCATCCGCGAGCCCCTTCCGTGCGGCCACCATCTCACGGCACCAGCTCACGTAATCGTGCACGATTTATACGATTGCTTTATTGATTGATTTTTAACGATATGTCACCCGATATATCAAATCATGAAAGGTGCAGTAACCGCCCGCAAAACAGCATCGGGTATCGATCGAGTTGCGAGCGCTGGTTGCCAACGGCAACGGATTAATGCGATGCGAGAAAACTATTTAATTCACCTCACAGACGATGAGCGATTTTATTAAACTGTATCCAACGAACGATAGCCGCGGATCCGAGGAATCACCAATTCGTGGATCTTTGTTTTTTTTGTGAATCTTTTTTTTTCGATATTCAAAACTTTAAGGATTTGTCGAACAGATTTCTTCACCGGTGAATTGTTTCGAATGACCGTGAGAGTATCGTTGCGAGTAAAGTTGAAACGCTGCCAAAGTGACATGTGAACAGTGGCAAACATCATTCGTGACCTGATTCTCATGCAAATAATTGAGATGCAAATTAAAGTTTTGATTGTGATCATGTTATGTTTTTTTTTAACGGTTAATATCAATACTTCAATTCGATACTTCCTTCAAGTACATTTTTTATCATCAACAGCTCTCCTAGACACGGCTCCCGAGCACGCTGGAACAATGTGAGAAACATCTAAATTATCCGTAAAATCCGGCCTCTCGCCTGCCCTACAAAACCACCAGTTTAATAGTGCAAACATATGCGAACCATCTGGGATCAAGCGAGTGTGCCGCAACTTTTTCGACATTTTCGGCTACCCTTCCGTTATCGTGGTGGTCCCGGCTGGTGACAAGAAATAATCGTCTTTATCGTCTTTTTCACAGCTTCGATACGCATACATAAATGCCTCATGTCCGGGCTGATGTCCCGCGGGATCACCGGCTACACCCGGAAATTCCGCACAGAAGCGGCAACCGCTAATTGTGCCCAATGATTTCCCGATCGGTTGCGCAGGCTCATGCAGATTTCGTTGCAGAACGTTCCAAACCGACGGCTCGTTGAGTTTGACAGCTTTCCGTTCCATTTCGCCGGCAGTTAATGAGATTGTCCTTGAGAAGCGCCTTGATGTGTGGGTTTGCCGATGTCGCAGATGAATTGCCAGAACGATAGCTTAAACGTGCCGACTTTCTTTGGATTTGTTTTATGTTACCGACGATGCTATGTTGGATTTTGGCATTCAGAAAAGAAGCTAATAAAAAAGGTTAATATTTTATTGCGTGTCATCTTATAGAGTGTCCATAAACTGCTGTCTAAATTAGGAACATGAAGAGATTGTTAAGCCAACTAGTTTGAAGCAGTCCTCAAAACATATTTTTAACATTCGTTAGTTTTGACGCTTCACAGCAGAGGAAACACAATGGGACCACAGTTCATATTAAAACGAACATAAACTAAGAAAAGAAAGAGAAATACCTTTTTGCTTGTCATCCATCTTCATCACGTTTAATCCATCTCTTAATTGCACAAAATAATCGATCAATTGCTTCCCTGCAATGCTGAATTTGTTAAAAAACTAGAATCACTTTATGTTTTCAAACAGCCGCAGTTTAAACCCCTTTGTGCGAATTATTACAAAACAAACGTCTCACCACCGCGTACCATCCATTAGCCTATCCGTGCCGAGCGTGCCTTTCCACGTACGCACGGAATATATTTTTTTCAAACACCACTAAGCGTGTTTTGATTGATCGACGATCGATCGATGACAGCAATAGGCGCGCCAGTTTCGCACGAAACGTCAACGCGTAGCGCCAAGTGTCAACGGTGCTAACACTAACACATCCTAGTGTGTCACCGTTGGTGACAGTTCATCGTAAAGATTTGTTTTTTCCCCCCATCGAGGCCCTCGGAACAAAGGAGAGCCTGAAAACAAACCGATCGTCGTTTTGCCCAGTGCGATGATAAATTGCCTGACCCAATGAGCTAATTCGTTGTTATTATTTTACCTTGATGAGGCTCGCGATGGGGCAGGAACAAAAAATGGTAGAAAGAAAAGGCATCTGTGGTGATCCAAAAGCGGCAACTCGCACGTTTCATTTCACCCAAACGTCAGCTTTGATGACACGCATAAGATCAATCCCGATTCGTTCCCGCCTAATCGGTGTCGAGTCAATAATTTGAGATGAAAAAAAATCACACACACACACACACGGGCAGACAGACACGGAATGAATGGCACGGAACCGAACCCTGAGTGCTTGGGTAAACCCACATCAAAAGCGCCCGGTCCGTCGGAACCGTTTAGGGGCACCGATTACATGTCGAAACGTTCTGATCGTTTACAATCGAAGCGGCCGGCTAGGTGACTTTGGCATTGTTCAGTGCCTTTTCACCGCCGGGTATTGTTCACCACTGTTCGCCCAACGTGTTGGCTTTTACGGCTTGTGGCAGCTTTTCCCGGGTGCCTTATGCAATCGGAGCCGAACGCTAGCGAGGAAGGCAAAAGGCGTGAGACACCTGGGATAATGAATGAGCTACCGGGGCGTGTGATTTAGGGGTGTGCAGGTCGGATTCCCGTTCCCTCGCAACCCTCGAAGCAAACGGCTTCCGTTGTCTCACGAACTCCAGCGACAGCGAGAGCGATCCTTCGGTTTTTCCCGAACATCACGCACCCGAAACGGGAAGGAAACAAAAAACAACGGCCAATCGGTCCAAACTGCCACAATTTGGTGCGTGAAATTGTTCCACTTGGTCACGCCACTAGAATCTGTTGACTTTTCGTGTGCGTACGTTAATCGATGTCCTTGTTATCGCTTACGCTGCTGTTTCTAGCTGCTGCTTTCGATTAGTTCATTACTTCCACGACGTTTCCCGGCCAGTGCAGGAGAGAAACACCGACCGGTGCCATTCCGCCGGTCCCTTCAATCGCTCCCTTTGGCTGGGCACGCTAATAAGTATAACAATAAAAAGGGCAACAATTAATGTAATCACTGTGGAAAGCGAACAGCGGTGGGCACATCGGGAGATCGGCGAGAACGATCCCGCCCCGAAATCTCACCCATATGGGCCCTACGGAGGTCCCGCTGACGAATCCAACCAACGCAGCAGCCCGGTCGAATGGTAGGGGCGGGAAAGAAATGGTTATTTCCAAAGGTATTGCTGTAGGCAATTTTTTTTTCTTGCCTTCATGCCATAACTCCCATGGCATGCTTAGTGTGTGGATTAATTATGTTTATGGTAATTTCGTCGGTTGGGACTAGAAAATGGCGCAGTCAAAAACGACCAATCGGAAGCATAAGGAGTTGTAGCATTTTAGTGCTTCCGGTATGCAATTACAATAAATTAACGATAAATTTATTAAAACTATTAAACTAGACACACATGAAAGATACTATTCACCGCTCTCTTTGCAGTATGTTCTTTTTATTCTTTACACACCTCTTCATTTTGCTTACATGTTTTAAAATGCAATGTTCTCTCTCTCTCTCTCTCTCTCTCTCTCTCTCTCT
>JXWZ01013225.1:0-15827 GCA_000956215.1 Anopheles farauti No. 4 | reverse complement strand
CAACCACTTACCTACTAAACCATGGACAGTGCCATCTCCTCTAACAACAGTTCGGCATCATCGTCTAGGGATTCGTTAACGCTGCCGCTGCTGATGGTTGTCGGCTTCTCGATGCCATCCACCACTGGTGGCAACTGATTCGAACCACTCGTCATCTCCTCGGAAAGTCCGCCGGTGACGGCGGTTGATTCGCTGCTGTTAGTACTGTTACTGCTGCTACTATTATCGCCGGAACCGGCGGAAACATTAGACGATGTCGATTCACTGCAACCGACCGTGGAATGCGCGTTCAGTTCACTGCTCTGTTCCTCGGAATGGTCGCTGAAGACGACGGCCACCTCCTCCGTCATCATGCCTCCGCTGTCAGTCTCGTGACCTTCTTCGCGTAGCGTCGTCCCTAGCTCCACGACGGCACCAGCATCGTCTTCTATGCTGTCAATGCTCTCCGATTGTGCTGCTGCGACGTTAGCATCGGCTGCTTGCTGACTGTGCACCGATGTGTTCGAGGACGATGAGGACGTCGAAGAAGACGACGATGACGACGTTGACGAGGAGGAGGATGACGAAGAGGCCGATGATGTCGAGGAAGAAGAGGAGGACGACAAGAAGGACGACATCGAAGGTGAGGAAGATCCAATGAAGAGACTGTTCCCGCTCGATCCCACCGAAACTGTCGGTCCCACCACAGTGGTATTGGTGGCTCCAGCCACCGTCGATGGTGTCGTTGGGGTGATCCCACGCACGTTGAATGGATAGTCCGACGCTTCGATACCGGGCGGTGGAGTCAATTTCGACAGCTCGTCCCGCAGCTGGCGGTACTGTCGACGGAGCACCATCGCGTTAAACGATATCGTACGTCCGGTACGTTCGTGCTGCAACGGGTGACTCAGCTCAGCGATCCACTCCTCTATCTGGGTACAGATTTCATTGCGCTTAAGCCAGAAGTGCGCATGGATCACGTCCTGGAAGCACGGGCACGGATGGCGCAGCTGCTCCAGCATCGCGTGTCGCACGCATGCCTGATAGATGTTACTGTTGTATTCGCGTGAACTGTGCGTACCCGTCGGTGTGCCACGGCTGCGCTCGAACCCAGGCTCGTTGAAGTACGGCTCCGGCACCAGGATTAGGCTCTGGATGGAGACGAGCACCTGCAGGAAGCTGGACGTGTGTGCGTTCCACTTTTCCTCCGGCCGACCGTGCCAGGTGTTCAGCACCGATAAGCAAACCTTACCGTCATTGTACAGGTTTGGATTGAACCGCACCGTGTTGCGCCCGGTAGTCTCGAGGTTGATCATCATGGGCGAGTTGGGATAGTCCGGTGGGAAGTAGACGTCGAACTCGAAGCATCCGTTCGCGTACGGTGTTTCCGCCGGACCAGTGATTAGCACCTTCATGATGTCCAGTCGGTCCGTGTCGCAGCGCACAAACACCGAACTGCTGTACGAGAGGGGCAAACTAGTCGACAGCGTAACCGTTTCCTGGGCCAACCGTTTCACACGCCCCGGATGGCCACGATCGCCCGCCATACGTACGTTCGTTTCGAAGTGATGCGATATCGTGAATCGATAACCATTCTCCGATTCGGCAATCATCTCGTACGTATCTGTGAGAAAACCAACCAATACGGTTTACATGACTAAGTATTGATAGAAATAGCCTCCAATAGCTGATAGAAATAGCAACCAATGACTAACCAACTAGGATGATTTGAAATAATCAAGTTTGCCGATAATATGGCAAGCATAAAACAGACCTTTGCGTCAATGAAGAAGAAAGTCTACTTACCAAATTGCAGTGCTTTCATTATTTCCAAATACTTTTCCTCGAGCGATTTCGTGACGAGCCGCGGGATCGACTGTTTTTCCTCCTCCTCGGATGAACCGGCAGTATCCATGTTGGTGGCGTTTTGGACCAGCAGCGACGTTAGCTGAATGTCATGCATCATCAAGGCCAGACCTTCGTCGTCACCATCGTCCAAATTGACGATAATTTTTTGCGTTTGTCCCTTCAGGTTTGATTTTTTGTTCACCCTGTCAAACAAAAAAAAACCACGAGGCATTATAAAGTGTCATGTCTAGGACGCTGCCGTTAACAAGGGCACTTACTTCAATCGACTAGCGTACGTATCCACACAGGCCTTCATGTTAGACAACAGCCCCGCGATGGAAAGCTTGCCTTCGCTCGCATTCTTATTCACCAGCAGCATCGCCAGCTGATTCGACACGGAAATGGCACGCAACAGCTGCAGTATCGCACGGTACAGTGGAATGTGCCGTGTAATGTCCAACACTGTTGATATGATAAAATGAAACGTTTCGTTATTGACCACCAGATTGTTGTATGCGTTTCTTATTGGTAATCATCTCTAGCTTACCAGAATCGTTACGCAGATAGGAACTGAGAGCGGGAATGAGACAGCTTTGCTGGATGAGATCAAGGAAGATGGGCGGTAGTTCACCGACGGATTCAAACGAATCCTTGTAATTGTGCAACTCTTCCGCACCGGCGCTGATCACGTAACTGTTGCATCCGGGATTGATGTAGCTCGACAAAACCTGTACAAAATAAAGTAAAATTGCATTATATCTTATATTCACACATAGTCTCTTATAATTAGACTTACCTGCAGCAGTACGGTAACATGTTCTTCTTCACTTTTCTGACGCATTAGAGCCTGCTCCACGTTCCACGATTGTTGCGTCGACCCGGTACCGAAGCCCGTTCCCTTCGCCCAATACATGTGCCCTTTGTCGTCTGCATTCTGCTGATCCTCGGTGCTGTTGGCAGCAACTGCAGCAGCGTTCGCAGTCATATTGGATGCAGATTTGTTACCGTTACCACCAATAGAAAGTACTTGATACAGAGAATCGAATACCTACGGTCACCGGATGAAATTTCAAAGAGTTTTTAAGAAACAATTCATTAGAATGATGGCGCGATAAATGGAATGAATATCCATTCCAATTAATTTCTTACATTGTTCGACGCACTGGCACCACTTGTCCCGACCGAACCACCGGAAGATGCAGCAGCAGTGCCCGTTCGCACTGAACCGGCGTTGTTATGATGAGTGAAAATGCTCAGACAGTTCAGCACAAGATGAATGGCACCAACTTCGATGACCATACGCCGAAGCAGCACACCATCGTCGGTGGTAAGCGGAGACGATTCCAGAAGTTGCCGGAACACTTCGAACGGTAGCGTAGGTAGCGTACTCGATAACGGTAGGCTGTAGATTTCATTACCCTCACCGTCGCTGGTAACACCCAATATCAGACGCAGCAGGCACTGCGCCCGAACAGTGTCGTTGAGCAGCACCTCCGAGTACGCCGGAAGCTTTAGGAACAGTGCGAAGGCAGCGAGCGAATGCTGCGGAATGGCCGTGATCGATTGCGCTTTCGGTGACGATTCCGCCACAATGTCGTCCAAATCTTCGTAGATTTCATCCATTTGCTCGAGCTTCACCCACTCGTTGCCGCCACTGCTGGCACCACCTAGGCCACCTAGCCCACCGGACGGACTGCGATCTTTGTCCAGGTAGTGGGCACAGCTTTTCGGCATCTCGGGATACACAGTTGGAAGGTGGTGTGCTAACAACGACAAACCACCCCGGCTGGAGAATATCTGTAGCGGCGAGGGATGTGGCAGAAACTCTGTCGCCCGCATATACGCGGATGATCCCGGAGCAGAAGAGGATTCACCACTAGAGGGCGTTTCGTTCTGTGGTCTATTCTTTACATCGATCTTGAACGGTAAAGTGAGTAACGAAGAAAAACAGATTAGCTTACACAAGTGACGTCAATCGGATTCATATTGTTTGTAAGGATAAACAACATACCAAATTAAGATTGATGCACGGTATGGCGAGTGATACACCGGCCGATTTGAGCATCGTTAGCAGTTGGGCGATCGTCGTATCGCTCGTAATAATTACTTCCGGTACGGCCGAATGCGTTAGTAAAATGCCATCCGGTACGGAGAACTTTGAGTCTTCCATTTTAATTTCTGTAGATTATACATCGCAACAATTAATCAGTTGATCAACAAAAACATTACATGCATACAAAACTTACTGAACATTGACATCAAATCCTTCCACCGCATAGTGGTGGCCTGATTTTTTGCTTCCTTCAATCGTTTATCCTTCGCCGTCACGCCGGCTGCCACACTTAGAATCTCCAAACCCATGCCAAGCTCCCACAGCTCATTTTCACGGCAGCCAGCCGTGTTGCTAGTCCCCGTCGCTGCACAACCGCCACTTCCACTTCCACTTCCTACACTACCTGACAACAGTGACAGTTCCCCCCCTCCAGCGGGTGTACTGGACGGCCCAGGTACCGATTGTTGTGGCTGTTGTGCCTGCTGCTGCTGCTGCGATGGAACCGATGGTGTCGATGTTGCCACGTTCGTTGGCACAACCGACGGCAAAATCGGTTGATAAACGGCAGCCACACACTGATCCAGGATGTCCTGACATTTTGCGTTCGTACTGAGCTGGAATAGCATCAGATGCGCGTTCGGACGCTTGGACGGATGGTTCACGATTGAATTGTACAATCCGCCCGCGCTCGTATCACGGTTTTGCAGCAGAAGCAGATCGCTACGTACCGCCACCATGATCTTTTCACTTTCCAGTAAAATTTGCAGCACTAGACGTCGTGTAAACCCAGAAATACAGTTGCGCGAGAAGCTTGCCATTGGAGTAGCACTTTCGCCGGAGGAAGAAGAAGGTACGCTGTTATTGTCTTCCGGAGGGTCCGATTTACGTATCACCGAGATGAGGTTGATCGTCAGCACTTCCTGGTTCTTTGGATGACAGGTGGTGACTCGCGATAAAAACTTGATAAAGCACTCCTCCAGCGCCAAACATGACTGCGTGGTAATGTCACGCGTTACGTTCGCGAGCTGAGTGTTGCAGAGCAGTAGCAACAGTGGCTCCCAGAAGATGGAACCTTCATGACTACCGAGCCAATCACGCATGTGACCCTCCGAGCAAAGCTCTGTGAAGAAAGCGAGAATTTCTGTCACCTTCTGCACATTCACCATCGGATGGGAACGAACGGATTTATCCGATTCTCCGGCGCTGCCGCCACCGCCACCACTCCATTTGTCCGCGTCCGTTAAGCATCCTCCTTCTGGGGCGCTGCTGCCGCTTGGATGGTTCGTACCACGCTGCTGCCGTTGCCGTTCCACACAATCCTTTGCCCGCCGGCAAAACTCTAATATGACCGAGTTTAACAGCTTAGGCAACCCAGAATCGATGAGCTGCTGAATCGCCAACGGTGACTGACAAGCCATCGCAATTGTCGCCAACTGGCTGTACGTCAGATCCAGAGCCGTTATGTCTTCGATCACTAGATGGCTGTACCATTCGGTGGTGTCCGATTCTTCCTGCTTGCTATCGTCGGTGCGCCGTTCACCATCCTTCCGGTCGTCGGAAATGGACGCCGTCAGATCTGTGGACAAATTCGGTACCAGCACACCGAGCCGTCGCAATAGCATGGTGAAGAACTCCGGCCGTATGCAGCAAACAGAGCACAGCAATGCATCGAGCGCTTTCTTTAGCGGTCCACCAACTCCGGTTGCTGACATCTCGTACTGCGCCAAATCTCGCACCCAACTAAACAGCACATCGAACAGTTCTCGCGTTATCATGTCCACCAGCTCGGGGATTAGGTCCGTAGCGTACGCTTGCCATAAAATAGCCGCCAGGCAACGCACGAACCCACTGTACGGGTTGGTCGAGTGAAGAGCTAGTCGGTGGTAATTGATTGTACTGCTGCCGCTGCTGCTACTGCTGGTGGAACCGCCACCACTCACTACCACATTCTGTCGATAGCGCTCGTACAGCGTCTGCACCCAGTCCAGCATCGCCTGCAGCCGATCGCGCGTGTACTCATTTTGCATTGTGCACAGCTGGTACAGCAGGTCCGAGATGGAATCGTTTGACAGCTGGAACGTTTGCGGGATGCTCTGACGCAGCAGATTGTTGATCAATCGCAGCCCCATCTCGCGGCTGTGCAGTCCAAGCTTCAACAGCACCGTCTCTAGGTTCTGCAGAGTGTCGTTCGGACTGTTGGGTGCGATATTCAGTAGAGCACAGCAGGCCTCCATGAAGCCGTTCACCTCGTTCGCAGCGTCGATCACTCGATTGGCTAGTTGCTGATCGGCATAGTAGATCGTCACGCTGAAGCACTGAGTCAGAATGCGTAACCACCCGAGACTGGTACGAGCCGCTGCCGCACCGGTCATACGATCGTCCTCGCCATATCCATACCCACCGCCCACGCCTCCACTACCACCTAACCCAACACCAGCTGCGCCAGCTCCATCCGCATCACCCAAACCGAACGCTTTCCGGTAGTTGCAGCTATTGTACAAATCGTTCGATGGTTTCAAATTCAATCCCGTCGCACCGATCGAGCTACCACCAACTGTCAGAGGACAGTTGGACCATCCCGTAAAGGAACTAGATGACCCTGCACCGAACGCTCCACCCGGCGGAGGCAGTTCCCCGAAGGTGGTCGTTCCCAGAATGGAAATCTGCGTCAGCCCGATGTTCATCGCGTCGCGCGGACGATACAGCCGAATGATAACGCTCGTCGCGATTTCCGGCTGGGCGAAGCGCAACCGAATGCACGTCATGCCCACCGTCGAGATGGGTTGCGTGATCGGTATTGGGCCGAGAATGCTATCGCGTGTTACTTCGATCGCAACGGCCGACGGACAGGAGGCGAGCGTAGCCAGGTGGGGCTGTAGTTGTACTTCCTTAAGCAAAACTGCCGTTGGCAACGTGATCGTCAGATCAACGTTCGATTCGTTCGGATAGAACAGATAGCTCCACGCCGGATTACGAGCCCGCCGATGAGAGGCGATCGGAGTTTGGATCAGTACGTCGGCCGCCTGCACCGACTGATTGTCGGACGTGATGGAGCAATAGGGAGCAAAATTTATAAGGCCCTCGTCGTTGCGTGGTGTCGCCACTATCGGAGTGGTCTTCTTCGACGAACTTCCGCCACCATTACCACCAGTCATTGCGCCGCCATTACCACCAGCGGCACCGTTACCGGAACCACCGCTACTGCCACCGCTACCACCGCCTATGCCATGCAATGCACCAACCGATGATTTCGACAAACGCTGCATGATCATCGACACCAGGCTCGGTTGGGTATTAATCAATGCTCGATTGCTACGGACGAGACTTTCGCACAGCACCTGTATGCCACCGAGCTCGGTAAAGATTGCAACCGAACCGGGCGTACCGAGCACCTTCAGGATGAACCACAGGAACGGTTCCGATAGATGTAGCTTCGGCATGGCGTGTCGCACACTTGAAGCATTATTAATGTACTCGAACAGGGGCTTCACCACTAGCTCGTTTTGAGAGGCGGTGCGGCTAAGGTACAGCAGCAGCTGGAACACAGCATCCGCCACGGTACACAGCTCCGGATACGTGTTGCGTACGCCCTTGTTACCACTACCACTACTACCACTTCCAATGGAGTCACCTCCTGCAGCATTGTAGTTGACAGACGTTGCCACAAGCATCGTCAACGAGGAATGATTACAATGGGAAAGCGCACTTAACAGGCGATTCATTGTCGGCGAGTGTTGCAGTACCGTATCGGCAAAGCACGGTATCTTGGGCCGGTTTTCTGTGTTACCGGTTCCAGTACCAGCCGTATTCGCATTGTTGCTGCTACCGTTTCCATTTCCACCACCAATAAAGCCACTGCCAACGGAGCCTGGGGCGGATGCGCCACCAGTATGCTGTTGTTCCGCTTTAATTTCATCCGTTTGGCTTTCACTTGAAGTGTTCAAGTTATCCACGCCGATCGTATGCGATCCACCTGCTCCTGTTGCCGTCGATCCAACGTTATCGTCAGAAGTGCCTGCAACTCCCAAGCCACCGGTCATTTCTGCGCCCGCGTGTGGGTTCTTTGTGTTAACTAAAATTGACGCCAGCTTCAAAAGGTCCACTAACAGTGAACTATCGGTGGCGGACTTGCAGGTGCGGTTCGATTCTGCGTTGAACACTGTAGCGAAGAGGCTGCTAAAACGCATACCACCGCTCAGTATTCCGCTGGAGTTGTTCGTTTCTACCGATTTCTGACAATAGAGCTTCTCCACGTTCACAACGTTGTTGTACACAAGATGAGCTGAGGGATACGGGAAGAGAAAAGGTTTTTAGAAAACAATTATATAAGCCGGACGGCAAATCTTCAGTCAAAAGTTACTTACAAACACACTCGATGATGCTCATTGCAATACCCAGATCGCTTTTGTCGTACGAGAAATTCAACAGTTCCTTAATCATTTGGCTTTGGGCGTCGATGGGACCCTGTTGATTGGCGATAGCACCACCAAACTGTACTAGATGCAGTGTGACCCTAAGCAACGTCTCCTTCAGTTTCTGCCTGACGTTGCAGCGTAAGTCGAGCCAAATGAATAACTCCACCACTAGTTTACACACCGTCGGTCCAGCCTGAGGAAGAAATGATAATTAATCATAAATACAAAATTTAACAAATCGAGGGTATGATACTATTACACGACAAAACATAGTGGTAGAAGAAACTACTTACATAGCGACTATTGCCGCCTCCATCCATAGCAACCACTGACTGATCGGCACCGGAAAAGAAACGCAGCAACATCTTTTCGAAATTCTCATCGTTCACGATCAAAGTGCCCATCTTCCGGAAGTGTTGTTCACTGCCAGCCATGCTTTCTACACCGTCGGCTTCGAAGTGTGGCTTACAGGCCAAAATGAGACAGTGAAATCCGAGACACCAGGCACGGAGCTTTATGTTAGGATGCGTCGCCAGCGCCTTAAGCAGCCCATGTACCGCCCGGTCACCGAACGGAATGCGTGGAAACGAGTACGGATTCAATCCGGTCGAACAGCTGCCCGGAATGTTTTCGAGCGTAACGCCGTTCAACGTCAGCCATAGCTGGAGAATCTTCTCGAGATTTAGCCACGAATCGACCTGATGCAAATCGGACAGTATGTTATCGAACACTTCCGTTAGCATGGCGTTCGTTTCGACACCCTGCAAATATTCTGGCCCGGACCAGGCGTCCATGATAGCGTCCGACCACGGTGGAAGCTGGTCGGCTGCCGTTTGCTGTCCGGTCAGTTCGAACAGCTCCGGCATCATCGCCACGTGTGGCAGACTGGTGATCAGATTGAACGCTGCCCGTGTCGTCAGGCGACGAAGCACAATCTCCACGTTCGTATCCAGCCCCATCTCCAACCGAGCGTCCATGGCGGACGATACAGTTCTGTTCCGGAAAGAATGGTTCATTAATCAGAAATACTTTGTTAAGTGCCATCCTAAGCTTATTTATACTTACTTGCTCGTGACGCTATATTTGCTTGCGAACGATGCAAAAGCTCCGATGTCACGCTTGAGGAAGCGTTTTTCACGTACCGTTAGCATATCGTCGATAACCAGTATGTCCTCCATCTCCGGATCGTCGCACTCCACCACCGACGGTAGCTGGTTTTTCGCCACATCCGCATAGCTGAGATCGCACGATACGTGGTGATTATTTTGCAGCGGATGTTGCTGTTGCTGCGCTTTGTACGGTACTTCTGCCGGCGGTCGCATCGCATGCATTGACGACGAACTAGCCCCAAGTGTACTGCCAACAGCTGACACACCAGTACCGTTTCCTTCGTCACTGGACGATTCGGAAGAATCGTTTTCATCGTCCTTGAAGCTTTTGTCTGCTTCCAATACATCCTGCAGCAAGCAGGTAATGGCATGAACCGCCCACGGTTGTTGCTGATTTTCCCACACCGCAATGCGCACTAGTTGTAGCAGCTGATTGGTGGTGATAACTTTCGACAACTGTAGTGCCGGCCGGCAGGCCATCACTAGGCGGGCGATTATTTTGCACGTTATCAGAAATATGTCCATGTTGCAGCTGAAGTCCATACTCAGCAGCAAACCAATCAGACCACGAATCACCACGATTATTTTGCCGATCTTCATCGACTTAAGGCCACGATCGAATGGAGTTTCCCCATCGGCACCGGTGTCCACTGTCACTGATGACGAATGACCACCAACGCCGGATGTCTCGCTGGCTGCAGCGGCAGCGGCGGCGTCCCTCATCGCCCGATCCGTTGCGAGGTTAATGTACTTGCCTACGCTCTTGGAGGACGACATATGATTGGAGGTGGTGCCACTAGTGCTTCCGACTGATGAAACACCAAACGATGCACTCGGAGCAGACGATAATATGCCACTGCTGCTGTCCAGTTCACTCTTGCTCATCGGGGTTATCATAGCCTCCTCGATCACTTTCACTTTGTTGTTGATCTCGTTGAAGTAATCACCAAAGCTTTGCTTTATATTAACGGTGAGCTTCTTCAATTGATTCTCCTGCTGCTTCAGTGCCATTTCTAGCTTTGAGGCTGCACCTAGTGGAGGCGGATTAGAAATTTGAAAGTAAATATAAAACAATGTTCGTGTAAGCTTACAAATGTTCTATTACTCAGCTAAATTGCATGCACTAATCCATCGTTTCAAATTATGTTACAAAACAAAGCCTCTCGAAACTCACCTGAAAGCGAACTGTACTGTTTTGTTTGTATCAACCGCTTCTTGAAGGATCGTGTAAGCGTACGCAGCCCACCGTTGTTGATATTCATGCGCGCCTTCACCATGTCCGTTTCGCCAGACATAAAATCCCAGCGCAGGTTAGTTTGATCTTTGCGACCCTCCGTGCCATCGTCAAGGCAAACCGACAGGAACAGCAGTATCCACCCGAGCAGATTCAAGTCCGTACTGCACCAGATGCTCATACCGGACGCGCCGTCCGTTGCTAGCGGTGTCAGTAGTGTTGCTAAGCTGCGAAGAATGGCATCGATGACGGTGGTACGACTACGGCCGATGGCAATGCTACGCCGTCCTAGATACGTAAGCAGCAGGAATACACTGCAGGTACAAAGAACATAGAGCACATTATTATGAAGCAATTATTAATCGAGTGCACCAAACATACCGATCTTGAGGGAAAATGCGATCATTTTGCGACGAATAGAGTGTCAGGAACTTGTCCGCTAGAAAATCACCCCACCACGCTTCGAAACAACACATTCGCACCAGCATCGAGCAAGTGGCAAGCTGTGTGTGTGCATCGCCCGCTATGACCATCGTGTCGAACAGCAGATTGCACATTTCCTGACTGATGTGTTGATGCTGCGGTTCGAACTGTGATTCCTGCGACTGCTGCTGCTCTTGTTGTTGCAGTTGCTTGAAGATTCCCAGTGCAGGCATACTACCGTACATGGTAATCAACTGCAGCACAACCTCGATCAAACACTCGCTCATAACACGTAACTTGTCGGTATAAATCGAGCTCAGATCGGCGAAACCCCCGTTGCCTTGCACCGGGATTGGGCCCACTAGCTGTGGTGCCGGCCGTAATCGATCCATCACGCGTCGAATCACATTTAACTGATGCTGAAATCCCATGCATTCCTCATATGCCGCCGTCACCTTAGCGCACTCGATGGAAGCAGTCGCTGCACCATTTCCTGACGGGTTGTACAAATCTGCACCAAATACACCGCCGAAAGATGTATCTTTCATGCGGTTTAAGAACGCTTGCATGTGAGCAATGTTCGAGGCATCGCTGTTGAAGTACGGTACCAGCAGATCCATCAGCTTGCTGCTCGCAAGACAGTACCGACAATGTACGTCCTCGTACAAGGCTTTAAGAATTTTAATCTGTGCCTGCACGTTTGTTTTGCGCTTTTGTATAAATTTCATAACTGAAAGGAGCGAAGAAAAAAAAACACGGACGCAATTAAACAGTTGGATCACTCGCTTGTCACCACCAAACAACACTTACCCGGATCAGCGTACGCTTCCCGATCTAGTACGACGATGTGTCCGAAAAACGACCCCATCGGTATGCGACACCGAGTCGCGGTCATCCCATATCGGCCGGTAATTGTAATTTTCAAATAGCGACAGATTGGAGGCGGCTGCAGATCGCTCAACACCAGTGTCCGTGAGTGTATGTCCTGCGAAACGATCAACCGAACACTGTCCGTTTCCTCCTCGAAGCACCAAACGTCAATCGACAGTGAGGCAAGATCGGAATGCGCCGGAATGATGGCATCGGTCAGCATGATCGGTGCACCGAAATCGAGTGTCACGTACCGAATGGCGGATGAATGCATTCGTTCGACCACGATAGTTTGCTTCGGTGGAGAGGCAAGCAGCTTGTGCCAGGGCAAACCACCGCCACCACCACCACCTCCACCACCACCACCACTACCACCACCACCACCTATTTCTACTCCACTAACGGATTGTTCCTTATCCGATCCGTTTTTCACTTCGGCAGTATTCTTTTCCTCTAAGTATTCCTGCATTTTGTTTTCCATCTGTGTGGTTTGGTAGGACGGTGGCGCGGCGGTAGTCTGCTGATCGCTCGCAAACGATACCAACTTGTAAGAACGCAGCTCTTCATCGCTCATCAGTCTCACACCTCCTATCTCTTCCGTTGGTTCCGATACAAGACTCTCTACATCCACGTACACATCGCCATACGCTGATTCCACGGAGGCTTTTTCTGTGTTTACTTCGCTTTCGATCAGGGGGGTTTGTGGTTTAGCATCGATGGCGGTGCTGGTGCTACTGTGCAGATAGATCGGAGCGCTTGCCGACTTGAGTTTGTGTTTTTGCAAGGCCGAAAAAAATATCTTGTCGACGAACACATTCTTTGCGTTGTTCACGCCACCATCGCCGAGTATGTCTTTCCCTTCTTCGGTAGACGGTACCACATTGCTGCTGGTGTTGGTAGGCTTTGCCGCTTTCTTCTTCGACGAGTCCACATTGCTGCTGCTGCTGCTGCTGCCATGATTACTGCTGTTGTTGGAATGCTGAGGATCAACCTCTGAATACGAAACGATCATCGTGTCACTCCCTTCGGGTGTATCAACTTTTATCGCATACGAACCACCATTCGTTGGGTTATCCAGCACGAACTCGTCCATCAGAATGTTGGCGGTGGGAAGCGGTTCGACGGTGATACCATTCGCAGTGCCGCTAGAGACGGTGTTAACGAACCCATTAGCGGTACTGCTGTTAGTCGCCGTCGTTGTCGTAGCATTGCCATTCGCATCGATGTTTTCCAACCGCGTAGCATCGGACGTTGCACAGCAGGAATAATGCAACGGTTCTACCTCTAGCAGGCCCATAAAGTGTGTCCCGATACTACGGCTACGCAGCTGTTCGGACAAACACTTCAGATCGGCACCGTCTGCAAAACACATCAACCGCAAATCGATCGGTGAGGAACCTGTGGAAACAACAGTCGTGGTCAATAAATTTGCTGATGGAAATTTCCTGCATTAAACACCACACACACATACCGTGCCCGTTGGTAGCTGCACCGGACCCAAACCCAGTGTAACCGACACCACTGCTGCCGGCACCCGCGACGTAACCAATACGTCCATCCAGCACCTGCGCGTCAAATACTTCTGAATCGAACGGCGAACCGTGCAGACCAAATCGGGTACGAAGCAGGGCTGTGTACGGGTTGTTACGCTTCTGTAGCTCTTCTGCAATCACTTTCAGTAGGCTCATGCAGTGATCCGCCACGGTTAGATGATTTTCCATCAGCGTCGTACCGGATACGAGCAGTGCGAACCAACGTAAAGCACCAGCGTGGTTCGAGTTCACCAAGTCTGGCAGACACTTGACGATAGCATCATTCAGCGACTGCTCGAACGCGTTGCTTACAGCTTTATCGATCATGTTCTGAGCTCCTCTGGAAAAGGAAAGAAATGGATGTTCAGCGTAACAAACAAAGTTTATAAAATGCCTCCGGCCATGCCAACACGTTCGAATGAACTTGTATTTCCCTTCAACCTTCTCGCTACTATACTCACTCCAGCGTCAGCGAAATTAATTTCACGCACTTATGCGCGATGCTACGATTCGTCAGCACGATGCAGTGCCGGATCATCTGTTCCAGATGTTTTTCTACGATCTGCACGCACTCCGTCTGCTGCACGTTGAGATCGGTAGCGGCCACGTTGCGCACCTCCGTCGGGGTGACGCGTTTGGCGAACGGATTCTTCGGATAGCGATAGCGCATCATACGTATTGTGACAATCCAGATCAGAATGTCTAAGGCAAGATTCTGTTGCATTATGATCACGTTCTCTTCTTCCGCCGTTGTGCTTGCGGGTGGTGATGTTTTGGAGCAATTTTCTTCGTTACCATCGGCACCATCATCACAAGGCTTCTCCGTACTGCTAGCTGCAATGTTTTGATGTAGGATATTCAACAAGTTTTCTAGCAACATGTTTGAATCCAGCATCGCCAAACGCTGAGCGCGTTCAAGTTCCACTTTGTACAGCTGCCGGGTAGCTCGAACGGTAATGGATATTTCATTCAGCCAGTCGCATCCTGCATGGAAAGGAAAGGAAGTTAGATGGAAACACAACGTGTGAATAATTTTTATTTGTATTGTGAAGCGCAATGAATATATGACTATTGCATACTACTATTAGCCACTAGCGAACATAACGCAAATGTTTACACCAATGAAAACAACTTGTTTGGCGTTCAGTAAACAACATTCCATTCCGATCCAATCCCACTACTGACCAATTGGTTTCACAAACGCAAACAATGAGCAATACTATATTGTGTATCAAATTGGTTAAACAGTACAAACATATAAAGTGCAAATTTACAACGGAACCCACATGAAGCCATCCGATTTACTCTTTTACTATGGTCAAATATGCATTAGCTTGCTGGTTAAAGCAAGGAGAGTAATCGGTACTACTTTAAATAGAATCGAAAAGAAATCATATACAGAAACCAAACTACAGAAACAAAATACGCCAGAACATTAAAGAAGTTACACCGAAATAATAGTTCGGTGGTGAAATTTACCTATGTAGAAATCATTGGTTCTTGTCTTGATCGTCGCAGCGGCCCCAGCCGGCGACGGTACGGGTAAGATCGTCAACGAACCGTCCTTGCCGACTTGCACCGCACCACCAGAAGGTGCATTCGGTGGTATCGCGACATTCGACAACGATGTCAGCAGAATGCTCGTAATGCCCTTCTTCCGGACTGGCACTGAATAGGTGAGAGTTAAGGGGCAGATGTGCCGGTCGCCACCAAACAGAATGCGACACATTTTGAATTCGGGATTTATGATGACATTTGAGTTTGTTTTTGTTTATGGCGATTTTATCGACCCGATGGTTTCATTCCATTTGTTCCGTCGTGTGTATGTGTGGGGTAAGGGGGAAAGAGAGAGAGAGAGAGAGAGAGAGAGAGAGAGAGAGAGAGAAAGAGAGAGAGCGAAAGAGTGATGAGATGATATTTCATTTAAGTTTTACGTAAAAATGAAACCTAAGATGTTACATCACACATTAGTCGGGAATGAATTTTTAATAACGTAGCTCATTGGTAAACAAATGGTACTACTAGGTTATTTCGTAATATGGAAAATGTAGCAATGCTCAAAAGTAAACGTAACCAAACCAGGCCAGCAAAATAAGGTTTCCAAAAGGCTAGGAATTGAAAACATAACAAAATATTCCCGCTTACCTCTTGTCTTGCCCTGTCCATCCTTCGACAGATCCGTCATCGTTTTGATGTGCAGCAAATAGTTTCGTCCCTTCGACTTCAGTAGCTTCGGACTGGTGAGCGTTACGCATCCACCCTGCTCACTCAGATCCATGCACGACGCCAGCTCGATCGGTCCGACGATGATTTCAGCATTTCGGGCTTGCAGGTACTCCTCACTCAACACCGGATTCTCGAAAT
>JXWZ01013218.1:0-15230 GCA_000956215.1 Anopheles farauti No. 4 | reverse complement strand
GAGAGAGGGAGAGAAAGAGAAACCGAGTGCAGGGCATTTGGAAAGCCGATCCCGATCCCGTTCACGGATCGCTTGCCCGATCGCGTTCGGAAGTAAAAATGCCTTCCGGACGGTGTTGCATTTCCCACACCCGCTACGACGGGTGCGCTCACACGCACGCACTTGAATAATTAGCCCAGGCCCTTTTGTGACGTCGTGAGAGGCGCTCCATTAGTTGCGATTCAATCAACCTGAAAGGCATACATACCGGTACGGGTCGGCCCCGCACCGAAAGTGGTGTCCGAACATTAGACGACCATTTATTCTTTGCCTCTACGGGTAGTTCGGAACGGCCAACGTTCTTCAGGGGTTTCCTTTCGCAAAGCACCCACTGCTGCACTGCAATTCCGGCTGGGTCGACCGTCGCTGCAGCTTCCCTCGCACCATGTCGAGTGGTGCTGGCGGCTCTTATCCACCCGCCCGACGACCAACACACCAGCTGTTCCGAATATTTCAATTAGAAAATCAGAACAGAACCACTTGGAGCTAGCGACGACGGCCGCTTGACAACGCAAGGCAGAAGAAGCGAAGGAAAAAAAATCCATTCCATACCCTCGCCCTCCGCTTGGGGTGGCATTTTTCCGAAAACACCTACACATTAAAAATAGCGACCACACGGTTTCGGATCCCGGCCGCGCCCTTCCCGGTGCCACCCGGGGGTTGGGAATTTTCATTTTGTCCACACGTTTTTTTTCCTCACTCCAATCTTCCGCTTCCTCTTCTCCATCCCACCGAGCACATCCGACGAAAGTGTGTAATTTTTCGTGGTTCACTGGACAAGCGCACGAAAGGGAGGAAGCATCGTATCTGACAAGCAGAGGAAAAGTTGCCGCACGTTGACGATCATCATCTTCGAACATAATCGGGTGTGTCGTAAAATATGATGTGATAATGTTTGCCCCGCGACCTTGTCATACACAAGGATACACACAGAGTCGGCTTCCGTTGTGTAGCGTTTCCATCATTCGTCCCGCCCGAGCGAAGAACATCTTGAACGTGATCGATTTGCGATCGAGTTCGGGATGATGTGATTCATTGTGTTTTCGTGTGTGTGCTTTGAAGCATGTCAAACATAGCAAAAACTTGTAACGATATTTGGTTAAGGGGAGCCAAGATTAAGAAATACAAGCAGCTTTAATCCGGATTTGTGAGATATTTATGAGGTACATCTTCTAAACAAGCTTCTATGGTTAACTGGTCCCTCTGCTTTCATAGGATACCTGGCGATTGTGTACGGCGTGATCAAAGTAGGCTTTGTTTCTCGACATTTTCCTAACATTTATTATACTATCAAATTGTAGTCAATCTTGGAGAACATTTTTTATTTTATTGGTCAATATTAATATTTTTACCTTGAAAAAAATCCCGATTTTAATTTAAACAATTAAAATATAAAACTCTAACTGTATTTAAAATGTCATAATTCACTTATTTAAGCACCAACGCCCATCATAATCATGTTATTGTTTACATCCACTTCCGATCCGATCCGACGACTGTAATAATGACGTTTCCGTGTTGCTTCCCAATTTATGACGCGATGTAAAGTAATCACATTTTATCACCCATCATAAACACCTACAGGGCCACCGTTGACGCTGTCGGATCTACTCCCTCCGTCATAAATCAACATTCGCTTACCGTTTCCTCGAAAACAATTCTTCGACCTTTTGCAGCGCTACGAGGCAGGCATCAAAATATTAAAACAAATCCACCACCAGCTCGGATGATGACGAGGGAAATACGATCGCCGGCAGCACCGTGTTGTCGTTAATTTTAAACAAATTAAAAAGTATTAAAATACACCCGAGCGAGGCTGGGTGGTGTCATAAAATTATCACCACCGGATCAGGAGTGGGCCGCCTGGCGCCGTAACTCATTCAAGATCACGGTGTGGAGGGAAGTGCGTTGAATTCCAAAAAATGAAGTAAATTCCACGCATTTGTACAATTATTATATCGCAAACATGGTTTCATCACGAATTAAGCGAAACGCTCCTCGCAGCAAACTGCTGCCGACAACCTGTCGTTGCGTCTTCTCCCACGGTGGATCAGTAGCCACCTCGAACACGCAACAGCAAACAGAACTCTGCCAGCCCATTTGTCATCGATTGCCATTCCGCGATGACAATTGTTTGTTATTTTTACACCGTGCACCAGTGAATCATAACCGGCTCAGGAAGGAAAGCAAACGGCCCTTGCAAGAGCGTTTTGGGACGGGATCATGGTGCATCTGCCCTCGGCTGCTAGGCTGGCAGCACTGGGATTAGTGCGGAAATGGTAAAATCCCAAACGTTGTCTGTCGACCGCCGCTCGCGACCAACCTCCAAATCCCTCTTGAGGCCGAGGTTTTGTCACTGTGGTCGAACGCTGTGGCCCCTGGCTTGACTCGCGGGTGTGCAGCTGTGCAAGATCATGTTGGGTCCGTTTCTCCTGCTCAACCCCTCGACCCGACCAGTCGAGTCGGCATTCTTCGCTTCTCATGTTTCCGGTACGGGCAAAACGAGACACGCTGCTCGGATGGCAACAAAAGGCGGTGGAACAATTTGTCGCCTTTTTTTCCGACACGCTTCGAACCCGAGCGAGCGTATCGATTTGGCGAACATATCCGATAAACAGAAGCGTGACGAGCTGGTCGAACAGTCGCGGGACACATCATCGCGCAGATCCGGTGCTTCTACTATCAGCGAAACACATCTCCCATCGCCTTACCGTGCACCGATCGATTCGCTACACAAACGCGATGCGATAAGGCGAACGCGAATGCAAATGCAAGTGCGCAGAAAGGATCGTACGCGCGCGTGCAACCTGAAACTGCGCCGTTTCGTATGTTTGCCGTCGTTCTCGTCGTCGCCGATGACGACCTCGGTCAACGAAGGCAGCGAACCTATAGACGTCTTTCTTTTTTTTTGTGTTGTTCTTTCAATTACCACCCGTTAATTGCTGCATTCTGTACGCGTTTCGGGTAACATGCGTGACGAAGGGCGAAGAAAAACGCAGCACACCGGATCCGCCGCATTCGCGCGAAGGAATTAAGTCATAGCTAGTTGGTAGGAAGCGGGAAAGCGTATTCCCTGGCTGCGATAAGAAACAAACGCTGCAGCCAGCCAATGCTCACGGTGAACCCTTCTCAACGTACGCTTGAACAGCAGTTTTATTCGTTATCGGTGTTTTACTGCATATACAATTTTAAGATAAAAGTCTCATTTTTTGCTTACGGATATAGCTCAACACAAGTGTTCTGGTAGAAGTGGTAATAAGCATGCAAATATAACACATTATTTCTTATCTCAACACCTTTAAGAGAGGTGAAAATATATTCAGAGTGCGTTTAAAAAGGTATTGATCATGCCTGAATGGAGAATTATAAATCGAAATCAGTTGGTTTGTTCCCTCCTTGTGTTTGAAATGATTAACAGGTAAAAAAACCTTTTGAAACGTCTTGTTAAAACATAAAAATGGCAGGATTGATTTAAGGGTACTTTTTGTATTATGTTCCTGGTTTTGAATTAACATTTTTTCTTAAATCCTTTGGGAAAATTCGGATGACTTTTTATATTTGCTCTCCAATTCTTATTTATATAATTCATCGATAGATGGCGCTGCTCTATCAAGATTTCGGCGATAGTTTAGTAAATGGTTGCTATGATTATCTTGTATGTGTCACATCCAATGTCATCTAAATCGAATGATAACTTCCTTTCCTTCTTTTCATATACTAACAATTTCTGATTGATAAGTTTATCTTGCCTAAGGAATATATATATACGAAATATCATAACTTTCACCTCATTTGCCCCGCGAACGGAATAATTTATGAACTCGTGCGGTGTGAACGCTTTCCTGTTTACAGTAAACATCGAATTAAACATTTCCGATTTCCGACCCCAACCGTGCGAATCGAAGCGCTGCGACAATGTCAAGTATGTTAAACAAAAAATATCGTGAATAAACTATAGATCGCGGTTTGCCGTACACCGCACAGCCAAAAAACGCCCTCACGAGCCGAATCAACCACTGCCAAAGCCGGCAACGAAAAGCCGAAGATTTATGGCGTTGCTTTGCTCTCTTAAATTAGAAATTGTACAACAAAATGGTCATAAAAATTGGGCCACTTTTGCTTCAGGCAGAAGTCGGCCGAAAGGCGATCCAAGGGGGGTGGCTTATGTTTTTTGTTCCTGTGTTTCTTTCTTCAAAACTTTATTCTTCCCTCATGCTTCTGTCCCGCCTCCTTAGCACAAAAAAAACCGACAAAAACTCGGTCAGAAGGTCATGGGACTCGGAGTGTCGCCTAATGCCCCCGTGGCTGGCCGGCCAGAAGCGACCTGTTCGCAAAAGGGCAAAGCTATAAACCGTGAGCGCGTAACAAGTGGCGTTCCGTTATCAATCTAAATTATTTGACTGAAACAAATGTAAATATTTTCGTTCGCTGCACCGTGCTTCCAACGGCTTGACCGCAGCTACGGTGTTAGGGTGGTAATTTAGTGACACCGGCCCCAACTGGGAGGATAACGTTCGAGCGACGGAAGGAGTCCTTATTGTGTTGCGACGACGGTTGGTATCAAAACAATTGGTTTTCAGCATCGTGTATGAACATTTCATAAGCTTATCTGAAAAGAAAAATATACTTTTTTTCATTTATCATGACTTCTGAGGGGGAGGAAAAAATACTTCAAACCTTCCTCCCTCTCATATGTCCCATGTGCGTGAGTGAGTTCGATCCTTCGTTCTCGGCACGGTGGTGCGAATGAATTTCGTCGAAAATTATCACACTTTCCGGCGTGATCCGAAATTAGTGGGAATTTTCAGCGACATCTCAGGCGCGACGGTGCAAAAGCATGAAGAAAAAAAAACATCATACAAACGACCAACATGGCCATCAATCACGAACTAATGGATCAAATCGTACACCCGTTCCCGGTACGGGAACAGGTTCGTTGACGCGCCGAAATTTATCGGAGTGATTTGCACGTCTCTGGCGATGTGTTGCTTTTTTTTCCTTTTAAACATCCATCCTAGCTTCGTTACGCTGGCCGTTCCAGCTCGAGTTGTGAAATGAAACGCCGGTGGTCGGTTGCACGTGCTGCCATGTTCGTCGATCCAATCGCAGAAAATGGAGCCAATGCATGCCACTCTCGCCCTTGTGACGCGATCAAGTTCGTGTGACTAGGATTTCCACGAAAAAGTGGCGCTCATTTGCAACACAACAACAACACCGCACCGCATGTGTTGCCTCCGGCCTGTGAGGGTGTAATTCTAGGTAACTGTTATCACTTACTAGAGCCAAGCATAGCAGCCAAAGATGGAAATGCGCAAGTGGAAGTTGGAGATGAGATGTACTTCCTCTTCGACTCCTTTTGCGCATTTTTTGCACATCCATTTTAATGGGGCCAAATTGGACACTTTTTCGACTCGTTCCCTATCGGATGATCGGTAACATTTTTTATCACATTTTTTTTTAACTGAACACAACATCGATCACCGTTGAGAACTGACCCAAAATAGCAGCGACCGAACAGTACCGTCTCGCCCAGTGGTCAAGGATTTGCGTGCATGGTGTTGATATATAAAAAGAAATGATTGTACGCCCAGCACTCGGTACAATAAATGGTTCAAGGAGTTGCCGACGATGACGACGATCTGTCGCCGATCTGTGCTCGCTTCCCAGCCTGCTTACGGCGTGAAAAATGCACCCACAATATATCGCGCCTGTATCGCGGGCTAATTTTTAATTGCAAAATAATTGTTTACCACGGGAGACGATGCAGTTTTTTCCCCTCGTCTTTGCCGGATTAAATTCCCGCGGCTGATGGTACAAGGCTACAAAGGGGAAATAAAAATCTCAATCCACCATGGCATTAACCGCAACGGCAACCGTCCGAGTGGGGGCGATCGTTTTATGTGATTTGAATGGGAATGTGGTGAGTTATTTTTGTTTTTTTTTTATTATTCCGAAATTCGGTTCCGTTACACACGTTTGCTGTTAAAAAATCCATGCAGTGTCATTAAAATGCAGTTTGTTTACTGTTAAAGATTCGTTTATTTGCGATCATTTTAATTGGAAGAAAATATTGTTGCGTTTTGCTAGACAAATGTTGAAAAATTGAAATTAAGCGGATGTGGTAAAATTAAAATAAAATACAAATGATCTGAAGTAGATCATAGATTGTACATTGTATTCTGATGTGTTTGACATCTAAATATGTTGAATTGGATCCCGGATAAGTGAATATAATGCCTGGAATAGAATTTCATAAGAAAAATATCTTTTTATTATTCACTTAACCGAGGATGGAATTTCCAAGAGATGATTTTTAAATATAGTTGCCAAAGTGGCCTATTCTGAACCCACCACGATTGTGAATGGTGGGTTCACAATTTAAAATGTTTTACGGTTTTTTTTTCAACTGTTTTAATAATTTTCTTCTAAATTCGCTCATTTATAAAGAATGCAAAACCGTATAAACAAATACGGTTATACAAATACGGATAATAAAACCGTATAAACAAAACCGTTCGCTATGAATATCAAATCATGAATGAAATTGAAATCGTTGGAATAAGAAAATTTTCTTCTCAAACGCTTTTCTGAACGTGTTTGCAGGCACAACGGGTAAAATCGCACGATGTCACGGTGAAAGAGGAAAAACCCGGCATTAGAAAAAAAAAAGAATGCAGTTCAAAAACACAAATACACCAGCAATCGTTCGATGAATGAACTTCCGTAAAGGCGCGCGTGTCTTTCAACGCATTTTCCACCCGATCGAGCACGTCACAACATGGGCGGCCATATTTTTTTTTCTACGGCCACCACCGTTGTTTTGGGTTCGCAAGCCACATGCTGATGCCCAGGTTCCCGTGGACTCACTTGCCCGTCCGCTTGGATCGATCCTATCGGCACGCGGGTTCTGCGATGCTGCAATTTCACTGGATCGTACGCCCGTCACGTAATCACGTCGGTCAGTAATCCGCACTGCCCAGGTCCGTGACGCTTTTCTTCCGGTGGAAACAGATCCACCCTCGAACGAATCCTCCCCATCTCCGTGCCATTCAGTACCGATTGAGTGCATTCGCATGTAATTCAGAGTTGGTTTTTGGGGAGAGTTTGGGGGAAGGGATGTTGGCATGAAAACGGTGCGTGGCGTTGTGGTGGAAAAAAAACACACACACACACATAAAGCGAGACGATCATCGACCGCAATGACCGACCGCGGTGTGGTGGCGATGGTCGCCAATTCAATCCCTGGCACGTAATGTTGCCCTCCCGTCGCAGTGATTGGGCGAGTGATTTACGAGCGTAATTAAAGCGCATCGAAGAAAGCCGTGCGCCTTGCTTGCTTTCGCTGCGGGAGATATCGATTCCTTTTATTTCGCGTTTTGCGTGTTTCTGCTACCGCCTTGCGGTTTCGTCATTTTGTTTTCGAACACGGTGCATTTATTGCCTGCGGTTTCGGATGCATCGCACCGGTGGAAAAGTGCGATACGATGAGTGTATGTGGCATTTATTACTCATTTTGAAGACTACTAATTAATCGGCTATTCGTTTCAGGTCGCAAAATGACATTTTATATTTTTATAGCTACTCCATCGTTTTAATATTGTGTATTATTCTTTTGTTACGAAATCTTATTTTAAAGCAATGTTTAATTTTTATATACTTATAGTTATTCCTTTACAACTGTTCCACAAACTCGTAGATAATAACTAAATGAGAAGAATAAGAATTGGTAGTAGTAGAAGCAGAAGCAAAAATATTAAGGAGACTTCAGCTTTTAAAAAAACAAATAATTTTTCTTTTTTTTTAATTTTATAAACGAACTGGCAAATTATCTCACCAATTATTCAGCAAGATTCATCTATCCTAACAAACTCATTTTAATTACCGCGAACGAACTTAGATAATAGAAGAATAAGAAACGTCTAAATGTAACCTGGAAATATATTAGAATTTACTTAATGTTACTTAAAGGACAGAATCTGACGCTTATGGAAGAAAACGGAGACAGCTTCGTGAACATTAAAGTGGAATAAATTCAGGGTATCATTTGGTTTGCGACGATCAAACTGAAAATGAAATGATCATATAAATATCTCTATACTGTCCGATGGATGGCCTCGTGTTGTATAGGAACTTGAAAAATACTTTTCATCACAAATCAATACTACCTTCTGCTTGTTTTCTTTTAGAACATCATCAGTATGCCGACAAAGATCAAACAGGAGAGTTTCAACGTATTAAGCCACTTGGGTATGTATGATACGGATGTGTTTAAGATACCACCACATGTTGTGAGGAAAATGGACCCCGCGAAACGCTATCAAATGATGCTAGTGCAGCGCGGATGACGCGCCAAGCACGGGTTTATGAATCTGGGTTTCTCGGACAGTTCTGCCGCTTAACTTTATCGCTGGCAGAAAACTGCGTTCCGTAGAAAAATAAAAAGGACACACCACGTACCAGTGGATGGCGCAGACCCACCTAATCACTGCATCGTTGCTGTGGCCACCATTGAATTGCCATTGACACTAGTTACGGGCAAAGTGGAGCATGATGGTACCTCGTACCAGCCCTGCCCGGCACCGGCAGCTATCAGCACCCCACGCTCTGACCCGTGGTGAACTTTTTTCAATCGCTTATCAACACGTACGCCACTGGCGTTTCTTCCTTTGGCGCGTCCGTTGTCCGTTTGGGGCTTGAGAATGGGATGATTGATTCGAGCGAAACGATTCCGCCGGCAGTCCGGCGTGTGGTGGTTGCGTAAAATGCGGCCCCGTACGCTCGTGTGGCCACATGTCCGGGACGGTCAGGGCGAAAATCAAAAAGAAAACGCACACGAGCCCGAAGATGGACGTGGATGATGGGAGCTGTGACGAGAGGTTCCGTTGATAACGTACGCCCTGCTCGCTCCGTTTTAGAAACACGAAAAAATGTAGCCGCACCCACTAATGACACACTGATTTCAGACGTTTATCATCCCCTCGCGGTGCTGCCAGCGTACGATCAGGTGAAGAGTTCCTCGCCCGCCTCCATTCAGCAGCTACCGACCGTGATCGAGCGGCTGCACGAGAACACGGGCAGCTCACCGGACCATCAACATCAGCACCATTCACAGCAGCAGCAGCAGCAACAACAGCAACAACATCCACAGCAGCAACAGCAGCAGCAACTCCACCATAATATAGGCTCCCTGGTGTTGTCCTCATCCAAAGCGCCCACCCAAGGATCGGACGATCTTCCCAGCAACAGCCTGGTGCCGGACGATCTGCACGGTAGTCAGATACCAACAACCCTACCACAACCAAACTCCACCAACAACAACAACAACAACCACACACCGAATCAAAACCCACCGAACGGCAACCAGAGCTCCACCAACTCGAGCTCCACCACCAACGGCGCCGGATCGACGGTTAGCAACAGCAACAACAGCACCAACAACAGCAGCAACAGCAGGTTAGTTCCGCCGCACGGGCAGTGGGAGGGAAGCTCACCATCACGCGTGTTTTAACCGGCATCATCCGCAGTCTTTCCACGTACGATTGCAGCTCCACCACCAGTCCCACGGGCAGCCGGAACTCGAATGTGAAGCCACCGTACAGCTATGTGGCGCTGATCGCGATGGCAATACAGGTAATATTACAATGGACATTTGATTGGATTATTAAAGTTTTCAAGAAAAAAGGAATATTTTCAGACTTTGAAGCAGTCTCAAATTGCTTGAATAATAAAAATTCTATTAACATTCTTCTCTTATCAGTCCATGCAATCGCAGGGAAATGTTTTTGATTAATTCAACCGTGGCGATTAGAAAAATTCCACTGAAGAAAAACAAACAATACCTTCGATCATTTATGCGTCGAAAGTATGGTTTTTCAAACGGAAATTTTGACGGGAAACTATTGCAGAATGGAGTTCCCTATCGATTTGATGTCTAGGTTATTTATATTTTGAAAGATATGTTCGATTATATTTGCTTTCACGGGTTTTTTTTTATTTAATAGGATATCGTGGAGTTGTTTTAAACATATTTTTACGATTGTTCGGAAATTTTCAGTCGATTCCACAATTTTTTAACGATGTTTTAGAACATTTTCAACCCATCCCTAATTTTATCATCGCAATTTGCAAGGATTTAACTGATATTTATTGGATCCGTTTTACAGTTTTTTTCCTTTTTTGCTTTGTATCTTTGAATGCGTGTCATAAATTTTGTGTTTGATTTTCCGTACAAAATAATTTTAAATTGGCTATAAAATAATAAAAAATCTTCGCGCGATAAAATACAGGATTAGAAGTAAAAACTCAAAGCTTTGTTTCCTCGCGAGTCAGTTTGTTTTCCTATAATTTTGCAAAGAAATATGATGGATGAGTAAGCTCGTCTTGCCACCGATGCAATTCATCTTACGCTTACTAAACGCCACCATCAGGTTGACAAATTTTCCACCCCACACCTTCACCAATGATGGATTCACACGACTGCATGACTGCAGCGGAACAATGTCACGATCGAGAACGTTTTTTTTTTTGTTGTGTTGTTGTTTTTGTGCTGCAATTACCGAATGCATATACCTCGGTAACGATCGCACCGAATCGTCGCCCCGAGACGATCGCCATACGTCTTCCGAATCTTTCGTAAGACGCGAGTGTCACCCATCTATCCCCTCGGCATCCATTACCATTATCTCTCACCGCGTCCGACGCCACGCGGGAAGCGTTGTCCCGGGCGATGCGTCGTGCCCGCCCGCAATCAACCCGCTTGAGTGATGGTACTGGCACAAATTATATCCTCACCGGCACAGACCCAGACTCAGGCCACGATCGGTCGTACCGGCGAGGACACAATTTATAAATCGCACTTTAATCCAACGGCCCGACGGGACGGACAGCCCCGTGCGCCCCGGGCGAGTGATTTGGGTCGAGCGGGGCGCAGCTCGGGGTGGATAGATAGATCGCCGGATCAAATTCTTTGCCGAATGTGGGAGGTATGCGATGGAGCGGAAGGTTAAGAAAATGAGCACGATTATTAACGCATCGTAGTTTATATTTATCATCTGGCCGTGGTGCCACCGCCGGTACGTAGGAGTTGTAGTAGCAAGAAGCTGACAGGTTGAGGGTTTTCTTTTGCCACCGTTTTGCCGGGAGCTACCGAAACCGGGAAGGGAACATAGACAAACATTATAACAAATCTCTCGATTTTATGCTCCCGCATGGGAGAAGCGATCCATTTCTACCGATTCAGCATATGTCTTAATTAATTCAGCTCAATCTAAGTGAGCGATCTGTTACGAACGTTCGTGCTCTTTTATTGTGGCTAAAAAATGGAGTTTATTTTTTTCGAAACATTCTCTCAAAAAGTGAAGGAAACCACGGTTGAGCTGGCTTGTGGTTCGAAGTTCGAAGAAAAATTGAGCGTAATTAAGCGTAACACACATTTCTTTCGATGAACCAACGAAGAGCTGACGAAGAGACACACAGAAAAGAACACGTGGCCGTTGGGGCCACTTATCAGCCCACCCCATTTCCCTAACCGCTCGCTTATCTGTTACCCTCCCTACGGCAGAGTTCGCAAATGAAGCGCGCGACGTTGAGCGAAATCTACGGTTACATCACCTCGCGGTTTCCGTACTACGAGAAGAACAAGAAGGGCTGGCAGAACTCGATCCGCCACAATCTCAGCCTGAACGAGTGCTTCGTGAAGATCCCGCGCGAGGGTGGCGGCGAACGGAAGGGCAACTACTGGACGCTCGATCCGCAGTACGAGGACATGTTCGAGAATGGGAACTACAAACGGCGCCGGCGGATGAAGCGCCCGTACCGTACCGGCCACTACTCGAAGATGTTCGGTGACTCGTACGTGACAAACGCCGGCAACTTTGGCCATCGGCCGGTGTTCGCCCAGAATCCCTATCAGTCCTATCCGCGATACGATGCCGGGTGAGTTTGGAATTGAGGGAAGATGAGCCGTTGAGTGACCTCCCTGCCGTTACTTATGGAAGACTTGTTCTCTATCCCACAACAGCACACCGTGGATGCCGACGACGCAACTTAGCAGCTATACATCCTGCTCGGGTCGTACGAACTACTCCTACACGACACCGGTGAGTTCAGTGACGAGCGATCGCGCCCCCAACCGCGCGCCATATACCCCCGATCGTATGTCAACCTTTCTTTATCTAGTATAATTTCTCGCAGCTTCAGCAAACGGTGCAGCCGGTTACGATCAACACGTACGGATCGCTGTCGAACAATTTGGGTAAGTGTGTGAAATGAGTTAGGGTTTTACAGATAAGGTTGTAGGGATTCAAAAAAAAACACTTCCCAGGGTAATGAGAAGAACTTGTTTTGGACTTGGACTTGAACAGGTCCAATGTTGTTCTGTGTGAGATATATTAAAAATCATTCATCAATCAAGGATTCAAGTCTTCTAAAAATAAATTCATATGTTTTATTTTAATCTTTCTTGTAAACACCATAATTTTTAAAAAGAATATTTTTAAACGAATATCAAACGTCAGACCTCAAAATTAAGACAATTAAATTGAAGCAAAGTCAATGCTTCAAAAAATAAAGAATATACAAACATTTTAATATTGTAAAACAATAGAAAAAGTGTGCTATATCTAAAAAACCGAGATCGAAGACTCTCGTTTAAAAATGAGTCAGCTCTCTTTTAATCCCCGACTTGATTCGCATTGACCACGACTCGTCTACTTTACAGATACGTTCGCCGTTCCGGGCAGTACATCACCTTCCTGCACGCGTCGGTTCGAGCCTCACTATCCCTATTGGGACACAACCCGTAAGTACATCCAGACGTGTTCCACACGCTAGATGGCGCCTCTAAAACATTCCTCCATGTTCCGTCTGCTCCACTTTGCTTTCTCTTCCACGTGCAGTGCCACTTCCGGTGGTGAAAGATGAGCCAACGAATCAGATGAGCGTTAGCTCGTCGCAGCAGAACACCTACCAGAAGTCCTACCTTCCCCAGCCCTAGCGGCTAACGGGCGGCAACGGCGGTAGCGACGTTTTTATCGGACCGGAACCTCCAACGACCGAGCCTCCCATGTCGGACGGGGTGCGATCTAGTAACGGTGGTGCTCCAGCAGGCGGAACCAGTAGCAACAGCTTCGTACGTAACCTATGGCAACTGTCAACCTACCGTCGACGGCGCCTGCTGTTGGGTGAATCTTTGGAGAGCTTCAAAAGCGATCCTGGCTGGGGTTTGGTGTAAGTGTCGAATCTTGTGCAGATTTTATCAAGTTCCCTAAACGACCAAAAACGAACACGACAAGGTAATATCCTCGGTGTGACACAGCTGTAAAAATTGAATTCAATTTAGAACAATTGCGATGAAACACGTCAGTTCTTCCTTTTACGGTGTGAATGTAATCTTAAAGGATGCTTTTTTGTGTGGTAGAAACGTTTGCTGCACGCTCCCGTTTCGGGAGGATTTAGTTTTATTTATTAACCGATGGAAAAGCTATGTTACTATCTTCCATTACCGAGAAGCTTCCATTAACAGAAGCTAGTTCGTTAAGGCGATGGACAAACCACTTCGTCAATCGGTAGCAGTAGCATTGGTGTTGTTGAGGCAGGCAGAAGAAGTGAAATTTACCGTCCAAAATTGCGACCGTGACAAGGCAGCAACGTTAGGCGTAGTGTTTAGTGAAATCCGCTCCGTGTACAGATCGATGTGTCGATGTGTGAACCATGAAATTACTTCATAATTGTAAAATAAACTATCCTGAAACAGACAAACAAAAAACCCGTGGAGGTGAGAGATTATTTCGAGATGTGTTAGTTTATCTGCAGGTCGGGTAAATATTTCGCATAGATTCGAGCGCACCCAATCAGCGAGCATCGTGTTCATCTGAAGTCTGACGGAGGGCGTCGTCGTTTAGAGGAGGTGGAGGCGATTAATTTCCGAAGAAATGATTATTAATCATAAAGCTGTCGGCTGGCTGTCGTCGGCAATTTTTGTCATACTTCAGTCCGCTTTTCCCCCTCTTCTCCTCCATCGGTGGGGATCGCGTTTCCGCACGCTGTTTCCGATACGCCTAGCCAGTCGGCTAGCGCGTCACACGTCAAACGAGATCACCGTAGGCGACGATCGTGAATGCTGCAAACGTAAGCGAGAATGCAAGTAGCGCGACCGGGTAGAGAAATCGAGTACGCCCTGTCGCGCCGTTAAGCGTTCCGAGATTCGGAGATGAGAAATTGCACTTTAAGCGCTTTTGATCGTGACTGCTGACTGCGGGTGAAGCCGTCCGTCTGCCTGGGTGTGTGTTTGTATGGATCGTGTTGAAACGCACATGCTCGGTGAGAATGTGTAATGTACGCTGAATGAAGGCAATTGACACCACCACCACCACTACCACCCTGATCGAACGTGTTCCCGCAGCATCCTGCAGCATAATATTTATGACGGCTTCAGTGGCCTCTCGCCGCGCGGTACGCAATTGGACACCGGGAAACGGGGAACGCGGGAACGCAAATGCCTGGCAAAGGATGGCTGTTTGGACGGATGGGTTCATGCTTAAGTCATGATTTATGCTCCGAACGGGTTGTTCTTTCCCGGGGATCAAATTTCACCTACCGGGGATTACGAGTGACCGGGGAGAGAGAGAGAGAGGATTGTGTGCGATGAAGACGTCGTGGAGTTTTTCTCGCTACTTTTCACTTCATCTTCCCATATTGTGCTGCATGCTGCATCCGCGGAGGCGATGGGATAATGAGGCAGCTAATGAATCTTTGCAGCTGAACAAATTTATCAATTAGGCAGCGAATTATTACACTGCGCACTTGCCATGAATCTTTGTTGCAGCCGGCGTTTGATGCGTTTGAAGTGTACCCAAGTGTACGAGAATAGGCAAGATATTTCAATTGCTTTGTGAAAGAAAGTAATTTATCATCGATTCGAATTCTATGGCGTCTTCTTCACATTCAGGAATAATTTTCTCATTTTTTCATAATAGTAAAATTGAGAAAAAAGCAATACTAGAAACGAAACACTTTGCTGCTAAAAGACGTATTTTTTCTTGGTGCATTAATTTAAAGTAAGCACCCAATTTTATTTGAAACTACATTACAAGTACATCATACCTGCATCAACAGCGAAAAAAAGTCTTGACAGCGGTGGGATTCGAACCCACGCCATTTCTGACTGGTGCCTAAAACCAGCGCCTTAGACC
>JXWZ01013211.1:0-11828 GCA_000956215.1 Anopheles farauti No. 4 | reverse complement strand
CCTCCTCCTCCACCCCACTCCCTTGGTTTTTTTATTTGATCCGGGCTGGGTTTTTTATTATGCGCTGCATTTTCTTTTCACGCTGCACCATTTTCCGGCACGAAGTACACTGCCTCCTTCCCACCCTTGACTCGGTTAGCGTGTCTGCTGCTGTTTCCGCATTTATGTTGTCCCGGCTGTACCGCCGCCGTTGCTGTCGTGTGCGTTTACTCGTGTGTAGGCGGTGTGAATGTGTTGGCCCACGAGTTGGGACGCGTTTTAAGCCGGAAATTGTAATGAAGTCGACTCGCGACGCACCGTCCCGAAACAGTCCCGAGCACCGAGCGAGCGAATGGAAGCCAGATTTCTTTCATTTTTCCGCTGTTTGCCTTGCTTTAAACGCCGTTTATTGTCCGCAGTCAGCAAGGGAATACATATAGCTTTAACTTGGCACGTCCTGTCGTGTATACCAGAAGGTGTAATAGGGAAGGCGCTCTGCACGGTACTGCCAATGGCCGATGGCATGGAGCGATAATTTCATTAAAAAAAATCCAGCCACCAAACGGTTCGAACGGTGTCGAAAGGACGACTTTCCCCACGTTTGGATGGGCTTTCTCTTCTCCCAGCCTCGCGTTGCGTACCGTTAATCGTTCAGAATCGCTTTTCGCTGATTGCCGAAAATAACATCGTGCGGAATCGCGCCGACCTCGTCCGCCAGTCAATCAGAGTGTATTCTGTTTTCAGCCACCGACGGGACCGAGCAATCAGAAATAAAACCAAAACAGCAACAAATCAACAAAAAAATCATCAAGCGAAAACAAACAAACATCGGGACACACTCACACGCAGAACGTCGAAAAAGGATCGTATTCGGTAGAAATCATCATGTTCCTTTCTGCTCGGACGGCAATCGTACGACAGGATGCTTCGGCGCGTTCAGTTGTACAACGTCCGGCTTTTTATTTTTTAACTTTTTTTGCGCTTCAAACCCCCCGCCAGTTTGCAGGTTGAATCGACTGCAGCATACACAGTGCATTTTTAGGCGAATGTTTGCTTGTATATATGTGTGTGTGTGTTGCACACACGTCAAAACTTCCACTTCCCCTTCTCGGTCCATTCCGTATGTATGCGTGCTCGGTTCGCGGTGTTCGCGTTTTCTCCGTTGCGGTAGATGAAATTCCGCATTTGTTATTCATTGATCATATTTGCTTCAACTGCCCGCCGCCACACGGTTTCCCACAAAACGGTCACTTTCTGTGGCTTTTGATTCTGTTCTGTTGGCGTTGGTGCAGAGTTGGTTTTTTTGCTTGTATTAATTTTTCGTTACAGATTTGATTTGTTATACGCTGTGAACTGTTTCCCCCACAGTGTATGCTTTATGCCTCGATTTGTTCCACTTTTTCATACATGTTTTTTTCTTCATATCTTTCACACACACGCATACACACATATATACATTCTAGTTCTTGTACATCATCCACAGCATCCGCACAACACTCTCATATTTCTGTACTTTAAAAATTAAATATGTGTGCAATTTCTCTATCAGAAAGGGACTCACATTAACATCTTTTCAATTCTATTTTTATTCAAAACCATATGCTAACATTAGCTATCACACATTGAAAATAATTCCACAAGACGTTGGAAAGAATTGAAAACATTATTCGCAAGTAAAAAAAGTTCTGTTAGTGTAATAAAGCAGTACTTTTTGCTCTTTGTACATTATTCTAAAGTGTTGTATTCATGCGAAAGTCTACATGAATTCATCAGTTACTCAAATGCATCGGTAATATATGGTTACTGACATTTTAAATTTATTTTTAAGTTATTCATATTTTGGATAGTGTTATGTATTTACTGTGCCATATAAAGTATTTTCTATTTGATTTTCTAGCAATCTGATGCGCCCAAACGGCCTAATGAGACAATTTTACAATTTTGTCTAGCGATTGCATTGTAAATGCAATATGAAAAAACATCAGAAACATCCGACGTGCAACACAATGTGCCTTGCTTTGAGCGTGAGCGAAGCTACTTGTAAAAAAACTGTATTCACTTACCCATTCCAAAAACCAACACCGGTAAACGGTGGTTTCGTTGGTCCATGAGTTTTCCGCACGGTGTTTTCGTCCTCAATTTCCACTCGTTTCTGCAACTGCCAGCCTCTGGTTCGGAGCAGCTTTTGCTAGCGGTTAGTAGTTCCTAACGAACCCTATAGAGGGTGCGTAGTTGCAGCGTTCTCTATCGGTATTTCTGGGCACGCCGTCTTGCATGCAATGTAGCATCGAAGCAGGACGCACAACGTCGTAGGCTGGGATGAATTTCCTCAAGGCACGCGGCGAAAAACGGCCGTGCGGGAAAGCAAAACGCATCAGAGCACAGTTGATGTTGGGTGTTACTAATTAAATCGGACTGTGGCGAAATGTTAGCAACAATCGTCTGAGTCATTGTTGTAGGGCAGCTTTGGAACATTTGGCTGTTAGAAAAAATTAAAGAAAGGAAAGATACAGTTGTCACACTACACAAAAAAAGGCTACACAAACCGCCAAGCGCCAAGCCTATGTGATTTGCGCGTACCGTCGCGGCATATCCTATCAGCTGCTTAGAATCCAACTTACCGCGGGGAGTTCAATGCCGGGAGCCGCTGACAAGCAGTGAACCGTGTCTTACAGTGGTGAGATCTTCCAGCAGGGATCCTGCCGCTACCGTACATCGTATAAAGTGCCGTTACCGTACATCGTGTACTAATGTACGTATAAAGTTAGAGATACCTTTGGATGCCGAGCGGCCGTGGCTTGGAAAGACGTCTACACATATAGCTATGTAGTCGGAAGCACGCACATGGATGTACGCAGCGACTATACAACTCGTCTACGAAACCCGACCGACGTCGAGCCAACTGTTTTGCCCCTTGGCCCGGTGGTCCGGTCGTTCCACCCGGGGGTCGGGATCGTGTGATGAAAACTCTCCCCGTGCGGGTTCTACTTTTCCGATTACTTGCTTATTACACACACTCACACCGACCAGGTTCTCTGCCACATTCTCGTTCGCTTTCGCTCGCTCTGTTGCACATTATCTATGGTTCACACTTACTCATACCCATTTGCTAACCCCGTACCACGTCTGGATCGAAGGTTTTACAGTTGTTTAATAGGTGCCAACTTCTGGAACGGTTTAGAGTCCCGACCGTGAGCGGGAGTGCCGTACATGGTTGCCGGGGATTCGATTTGGCTGGTAGGACGATACATTACCAACCGTGCACGTTCGGTTTGTTGCTGTTGCTCGGACGGTCGACATTTCTCCTCACGACTGGGTTTTGGACTTTTGTCCTCCTGTTGGATCCTGTTTTATGTCTGTACGTTTATTCTTCTCCATTGACCGCGGGGAGGGAGTGGCGCATGTGTGTGATAAAGAAAGCGCTAATGAAAAAGGTGAATTACGAGTAACGCCTGTATTTTTGTTGCACCACGAGGATCATGTGATCAATGGCGCTCCCATGGCATATACGTCGAAATATTCATCCAGACCAAGTTTGTCCACGGTACTTCCAGACATATATGAGTACCTACATGCAGATGTGGCTCAGAATCTTATCGATTACGATCGTTTGGCGAGATGGGTACGGGATGTTCTGAGTGTTTTCAATCCCCCTCGCCATGTCCGCGTGTGTTAATTGTTTTACGTCAATGTTGCCTTACACACACATGTAGTGTTTGTACGGTCACGAAGGATAGAGCCGAACGAGCAAGCGAACGTCGTGAGCGTGCAACGGAGACAAAGCAACCACATGGAGTGAGATGGAAACGCTAACACATGCTGAACACGCGCGACGGTAATGACGTTCCGATGAGCTTTGTGCTAGACAAAAAAAAACAAAAATACCACCCGAACTCGTGTGCCGAGCGTGTGCATGAACGAAAGGAAACACGTACACGTCGGGTTTAGCGTTCGGGTAAAGGCGAACTCCCACAGGGGGATGTGGGGGAACGAAGAGTTGGGCGAGGGAGAGATGGTGTAGTGAATGGAAAAGATACATTAAATTGAACTAATGAGCTGGGAAAGGGTAGGGAAAGAGGTACGTGGCGAGAAGGGGGGGGGGGAGGCATTGGAACGTCCGTGGATGACGATGGAGGCGCATGGTAAGCGCACGGTCACGAAAACAAAAGCGAACGAAAGAGAGAGATGGTGAGCGGATCGAGACAGAAGGAGAGATCGTTTCGAGCGAGATGGCTAGAACGCAAATGAGAACAATATTGTTCAAACGAGTTATATCGAAAGTAAGCACTGTTTTAAAATCAGCCCCTCCTCCATCGCACCAACCCACCCCGGTCTGCTGCACAGGGATGGCCTCAGGATGTTGGGAACAGCGTAACGGCGTATGTGGCCGTATTATTATGTATAAATATAACTCCAACCAATGCTTCGTCCAGGTTTGTGACTACCGCCACAACCTGCCTGCCACTACCACCTGCGATCTTCTCGAATACCGTCCCGCCCGCTGCTCATTTGCACCGCCCAGCACAACCGCAACCGTTTCCAACCCGCCCCAAACACGGGGTTTGGGTCGGGGCTGGTTGGTTCGGCCGTACGCCACGGCTCCGGCTGCAGTTGGGCGATTTTGTCCAAACCGAAGCCAAGCGCGCTGGAGCAGCAAAAGTCTCGTGCTACGAAACCATTCCATCGTTTGCATCACCGCGGAAGTAACAAGGTGAGTTTTTTTGGAAGGATTTTCTTCCGACGTTCGTCAGCCGTTTGCTATTTGCCTACCTGTCACGATCGTCTCGCGAGGTGTGTGTAAACATCGCGACAGGTTTCCGCGACGCTCAACAAGTTCCATAAAAATTGGTGTCGAAGATCTCGCGCGCGATCGCCGACGTTGTTGGGGAGATGGCGTACGGGAGTGAAACGAAGGAGAAGGAGTAGCGAGTCTCCCTTTCCAAGTGCTATGAGTGTGTGTGAGTGTGTGTTTTTTTAGCATGTTAGTTGGTTGCAGATGAGCTCGGCTCTTCTCGAGTATGTTTTAAGTGCTACAGTTGAGGTACTACTTAGCAAGAGGAAAATATCGAGAGAAACTGTGAGAGAGATATCGAGAGAGAAAGAGACAGGAGAAAAGAGAGACAGAGAGAACCGGGTTCGCGTGGGCAGAGAAAACACTATGTCAGCTGTGCCTCGTACCGAAGGGGCCAGCGGGTGTCAGTCCGGAAAAAGGGTTCACCGTCCAACCAAACAACCGAAGATGCTGCGGACGCCGGGGATGTCGGGTAGGGTAGAGACGCGCAGGAGCGGACTGTACCGTGTACGAGAAGCGATTTTATGGCGTAGGCACGGCAGCACCCGGGCCTGGCAGCACAACAATACTCATTAAGACGGGGGTTTTAGTTTTATTCAGCTAGTCGTCGATTTCGGAAGTAAAGCTAAACTCCGGTCGAAGCGACCACGGTCTGTTTGCTCGATCTGGGTCATATATCCACACATACTTACTACGCTTACACACACGCACAGCCGCGCACACCCTCGCTTGGCGGTTTGAGTTCATGCAGTTTTCGCCGTCCAAAGATCGACCGCCTTGGGTCCAAAGACTGATCCAGTCGTTCGTGCAGGATCATGCAGGATATTAGTCGGTCCACCGGTGAACACTGTGTTTCTGTGTAACTAATAGGAAGAGAGATAGAGAGAAAGACGGCAAGAGAGAGAGGGGAACTACCCCCTCCCTCCTAGAGAATTCAGTGCTAAAAGTGTGATGTTTTATGATCGCGATAGTGTGTGTGGGTCGTATCATGTGCTCTAAAGCCACCAAACGTATTTGTGACCAAATTCAACGCTCCGAAACATTTCTGACCAGCACGGATCTCAGTTAAGCAGCACCAAAAAACAGTCATACCAGCGGTGCGGAAGTTTTCTACTGGATACTTAGCACTCGGAATCCAAAAAGGTCCAAAAAAAGGATACGAACGATCAGGTCGAACGTGATTGGCATTTGAGCGGGTTTAAAAAACGAATCCAAGGTGAGCAGCATTTTCGTCGCTTACGATGGCAACGAGAGTGCGTTCGATGGGTGAATGGCAATTGAAAAAGAATGTGGTGCATCCCGATCGGTAGTTTGGTTTGGAGTTAATGCGTAAATGGGATTAGCGTTTACGCAAATACGTAAAATCTTCGCTCGCTTTTTGTCGCATCACAAATTTATGCGCAAATCCGGATGTATTGATCTTCACTTCCGCTTTCTAATTTCGCTGTTCATTTCGCTGTGTGTTCAAACGCACCGACACATACACACACACACATACATAAACATATTTCGAGCAGGTCATCGTCACCTATCAACACCGCGATCCAGCCCACCTATCAATCTGTTAGATCAAACATTATGTTCAACCGCAGCAACGAAAAGCGTGGCGTGAATGAGTGAACCCTAACTGAGGTGGAAGTCCTCAAGTTCGGCAACCAGCAAACCAACAAAAAAAAACACAAAACAGGCCCTTCACGAGATGTCGCGCTAATTGTTGTGAACGCATCGCAAGCCGTTCCCGGCTCCGCTAGCGCCTAGTGGCAAATGTGGAGAACCACCGACAGCAAAGAAGGCAATACAAAAAAAACATAACGTGAGGGGTAAAAGGGGTTGGTTTTTTTTTCTCGCGTTAACAAACAACAAAAACACAAACCACCTAGCGGGTGCGAAAGCGAGGTGCGACCACGAACACGCGTGGCTGGCCGCTGCGAACGATGCGGGGTGTTTTCTCAAAAACAAAATCGTCCAGCCCCAAAAACTGTGATTCTGAGTGAGTTTTTTTATTTCATGTTCATTTTGCCTGTCCTGATTTTTCAATCATTGTTTTCTTCTGGATGGGTTTCTGTTTGGGGCTTGCGTCCACCAATCGGGGCACACGGCAGTCACCAGTGTTGTGAAAAAAAATTTGATGATCGAAAAGGCGATCCCCGAACGAAAAACCGCACCGTACCACCACCAAAGCAAAAGGAAACAAAACGAAACGGAAGCACGTGTCATCGTCATAAAAAAAACGAAAACAAAAAGGGAAATTTTATTTTAACTTTTTCGAGTGTGTGTTGAGAAAACAAAAATGCAAAGCAAGAACAAATCCGCTGTGTTGAGTTGTTAAACAAAAAAAATAACAAAACAAAAAATCGTTGCCCGGGTGCGTTTTAATTAACTTCTCACTCGGCGTCCGCTGCATTGCTGCACCGGTCAGTTAGTGGTCAGTATTTCGACCGTATTTTTCCTTTAGTACACAGCCGGGTGCATTTCGGCTAGTGCACAGGCACATCTATAACCAGACCGTATCACAGCAATACCTATCGATGCAAATTTAATAACGAAACCACAGCGTATAAAAACAACAACAAAAATACAACGCGCGTAGAGCATATGCGAACCGCGAACTGTGGGACTGAAAACTGTGCTGAGGGTGCAGTGCGGGAGGGATAGGAACTTGGTTGCTTTGGTGGCCAGTTGTTTATATTTGCCGTGTATCAAAACGTGCCCATACACGTGTGTGTTTGTGGGTGGGTAGGAGGATTTTGTGCGCGCTAGTCTACACTCCTATCGATAGTTTCGCGAAATCCGCTTGCCAGGAGATAAGTGCTGACATTTTCAATAACGAAGCTGTCATTGTTGCGATCTTCCCCCCAAAAAGTTGGGTGTTTTGTTTGGGAGATGTAAGTGATTTTTTTTTATGATTTATTTAAAAATGTTCACCGTAAGTTTTACAATATAAACAAGAAAACATAAGTGGAAAAGATATTTGCATAAGGAAAATAAATTTCAATGAATCTATCGATAAGTGGAAAAGAGAATTACAGAGAAAGGAAAACCCCTTCCCGTGACGTAAATGACGAGAAGGACGCATAAACTTAAGCCTACCAACGACCGAAACCAGCGCGACCAGCGGCCTTTTTAGTACGTTTCGCCACCATTCTACGTCGCGCGCCTATAGCGATATTTACGTTTTCTTTACGCTCGTATCATCTCATTACCGCACATTCCGGACACTTTCGGGAGCGTGGGGAGAGGGGCGATGCGGGGAAGGGGAAATGGAAGTGCATGTTTCGCGAAATACCGCAAAACACCTGATGTGAACACTGAAAAGGCAGGTGTGACAGGTATGCGGGTGAAAGTGCGTATCCGCGTTGTCGCGATGTCGAACGGCGTGGCGCGGGACGATACCTCTTCCGCCCTCCTCGGAGGATGGGGTTCATTTTCATGAGCGCGCGAAAACATTCCGAAATACTCCCTCACCATTCCACCTCTTGTCGGGAAAATTGGTAACAATGCCGGATGGGCGCAGTGGAGGGGGTTAATTAATACATACGGTGCGTTGGATTTCAATATGGATGGATACATGTGTGGATGGCGAGGGTTGGATGGTGGAAGCGGAAAACGTTCGCTGGAAGCGTATCTATGTGCGAGTGCGTGCGTTCGACGACCACCCACAAACACAATTGCCGCACGGCGCTAAACCGGTTTTATCCTTGCTAGCCGTGGTCAAAACAGGGTCAGGAGGGAACACGAGACACAAACGCGAAAACGAGAGAAATAGAGTGGGCGTGCGTGTGAACGAGCATGTGTGTGTGTGTGTGTGCGTAAAAGAGTGCGGAAGTAAGTAAACCCGGTCAGCACATTATCGTATTGCAACAGCACACCACGCACCGGGAACGGAGCTGTGCCGCATTTTGCCGAGGTATTCAAAAGCGGCTGCACGTGGGGGCCCTTTGCCGTAAGGCCGTGCTACCGGTGCGCCCTTTACTGGTCAGGGTGCAGCAGGCAGGCCGGTGTCGGGTGGCAGTGGGAGGAAAATTTTCCGGCCACCCTCGTCGCGCAGTCGGGTTAATTTTAAATTTAATCACTCACATCGGGCGCAACGGCGTGGCTGACGGTGGCGGTCTGCTCTGTGCCGGGCGAACTGCTCGCAAATGTGCGTGGCCAGTACTGGTGGGCTCTAGCGCCGATCGAACGTGTGTTTATTTTTGGGAGTGAATCTCGGCCCGACCGGCATCGCACACCGGTGTCTTTGCCACTGAATTTCCCGTAAGCAACACAGCCCGGGGCTTGTTCCGTGGTCGGTAAGTAAGCGACGGTCGTGAAGTCGTGGACCTGCCGATGCCACACTACAAAAACTCCCGACAGCGCCAAGTACGCTGGTGACATCAATCAATTCATCCCGTGCTCAAGAAAAAACGCTGCCATACGATCACATACGCGGCCAAGCTGGCGGTTATTTTAATCGTGATTGAGTGAACATTGTATTGCAAAACATTGTGCTGAAAGTGAGAAACTCCGCGGCTAATTCCAGGTTGTGAGCCTTTTGTGTAAGCTTTCCCTAACGTTGACAAGCAAGTGCAATCTCACCAGGTGTCTCGGGTCTTTTCTATAAATCTATGAATCGAGAGTCCACTCTTACTGTTTGATGAACCTTTTTTGGGTACAGATTTTTGCGAAGCTTAATAAAAATTCTGGGTGGCAAGTGTTACTAGCTCCATAAACGCTAGATATTTAAGAACTTCAAGTTTTCTTTTGATTTGGTTAAAATTAATAAGAATCGAAAATCTCATTTTTGAAATTTTTTGAAATTTTCCTTGGTAGGATATCCTTGAAAGTGTAACTATCGCCATAAATGGTGACGATTTAAAACAAACTAGAACACCTCTTCTAGGAGTGTGACGAGAACAGAGAGAATAACGTGTCTGTGATGAAAATTTTGGAATAGAAAATTTTCGATTTAGTGTGATATACCCCAGAGATTCAGAACAGTAAAAACTTCTCGTGGTTAATGTGCTATGTAAAGTTTTTGATAAATTTCGTTCGAAGATTTTTGTACAGAATATTCGGTTTGTTCGACTGCTTCTTCTGTATTCTATCATCATTTTATTAGTGTATACCGATTAGTGGATCCGTCCAAACAGAAATTTGTGGATTTAATTGCAGGAACTTACAACATATCGGTTTGTTCAGTTGAAGTTTAAACACAAAATGTGTGGCGCTATTACTTTCCATGGTGATTGAATGTTATGCAAATTTATGTGCATAGGTAGAAATTTTCGCTAATGAACATTTACACCCACAACCATGCCTACGGTGCTCCACACATGTTTATAAACATGGCTGTACATTATCCATCCAGCAGCCAACATGGAGCCCGAGCTGGGACAACATACACACATACACACATATATATATACACTGAACCTTTCACCATCCCCACTACCCACCTCCACCCACCTACCTTCATAATTTCAAATCATTCTATGAGTGCTTGATCGAAGGAAGTGGTTTTACACTTCCACAGCAAGCGGCAGGACATCCGGTGGGACAAAATGCTGTGTGGACTTCCTCTCAAAACACACACACATACACACACGCACCTACAAACACAGTCGCATTGGTGACACAAAAACACCCGGAACTGCCGCCTTGCACGTACGGGAAACACACAATCGTGGTTTCGTTCTCGGACAGGATATCCCACATGAGCCGAAAAACCGCAGATCCATCCAGGCACAGAGTGTTTCTGTGACGCCGTTGTACTTCGCGCTTTTTGTTTCCTTTTAACTTTTTTGCGTCACAGTTAAGGGTGGGGGGGGGGGGGCGCTGCACCTCCCCCGGCAGTGTTGCATCTGTTTCGTCTCTCTTTCGTGCCTGCGAAACAGTTATAGGAGATTCTAGGAGAAATACTCGTGTGGTGCTGGGGAGGGTGTGCGAGAGGTTACGTGTGGTGTATTTTAACGCAAGCTCACGCCGTGGACGGATCAAAAATACCAATCAAGTGTCCAGGGAAAGCCCTCAACCTCGCTCGCTGTTCCGTGGATCTCATTGGAACTGTTTCTACCGTGTAGCGTTTGTGTGAAAATGCTATATTTATGTTCCCAGCCAGACCACTTGCACGTTAACCTCTTGTTGCGAGGGCCAACAGGAGAATGTTGGTCATTATTGTGTGCGAAAGATTAGCTTGTTCGAAAATGTTGTGTAATTCTTCTAGCTAATGGTTGTTTGTAATGGTTTAAGCTATTGATTGGATTTTTATTATTATTTTCATTGTAATTTTAATGAAGATATTACCTTAGCATTACGTAGCCTGCAGAATAATAAACGGTATTTTCTACAATTTCGGTATTTTTTTGCCCATAAAATTTAAGTAAACTGCGTAGAACGGCTCATCCCACTTTGCACTACCAAAAATATAATTATCTTCATATAATTTAAATAATGGTTTGTTCATAACAACTCCTTTTTTAATGAACGCGAAGCGTTTTTTTAGCCATGTCTGAACTGTTCCTACACTGGTGGATAATTGTTCATTCGAATGAATTATATTATCCCCCACCCCCCATGAAAATTATCCCCATTCTAGGCTGGTTTATAGGGTTGGTTGAAAGATTGACATCGATCGAATTCCTAGAAACATTAAAAAAAGGATGAAAACTCCGTAGTAGATCACCAAATTTGTAGATGTTGGCAATTGTTAACATCGTTTCTACGAGATGTAAACTGTGTATATACGCGTTCTTAGCCACACAATGTAAACACAATTATAAATAAAAATACTGATCATTTGCTTATCTCCGGACTCAGCCAAAGCCAAATTTTCGAAATTTTCTGAAGTGAATAAACTATGAAGTGATGGATTATATCATTCTCCATCAGGGGCGGCCCGGTGGTGTAGTGGTAACGGCGCCGGTCTTTCACACGACAGGACCGGTACCATGATCCCATTCGGACCGTCTCCTCCTAGCGAGGAGTGACTATCCAGCTGTGGTGGTAAAAATTAGTCTAGAAAGCTGGTTATACGGCAGGCATGACTTCGGTCGTTACGCCAAATAGAAGAAGAAGAAGA
>JXWZ01013209.1:0-45357 GCA_000956215.1 Anopheles farauti No. 4 | reverse complement strand
ATTTACTTTCTTGTATTTAGACGGCGTTCATACGGGTTTAAAATACTTTTCTTTTATTTACGTGATCGTAGAAAAAACGGATAGAAAAAGCGGTTCTAAGGAACGTACTTGGCCGCCGTCTGTGTTTTGACTTCCACATCGCGGCGGCACAAGTACTCGAATTTTCAACTACTCGACTTTGTGCCGTGTGACGGCTGACATAACGTTGTTATTAATCTTATCTAAATCTAACAATGGTTTTTATTAATAAACGACCAACGCTTAGGCCTTTAATCCTTGGGTTTGAGAAAGTGGAATAACATAGGCGACCAAGATCGTCTTCATTCCAGAATTTCTGCCACTTGCCAAGGCAGTATTGCTGTGGTATCGTTTATATTTCCTTCAAATAAACAGGACGCGTGAACGTTTGGTTGGAAAAAAACAGTGGGCTAGAATCCAGGCTATAGTAGTTTTAAAGTCGGCTGCGCTCAATGAACTCAAAAATATTTTTATCTGTCGAAAAAAGTACTGATCTGAGGCTATCTGTGAAGATAACAGCCCAGTAACAGTGTAGAAACTATATCTTCCAACGCAAAGACTATAGCTGCAAGTTCCACAACAAACACAGTACATGGCGCTTCCAGCTGTCGTGAGATCGTTCGATGTCGCGAATATACTCCACAGCCTGCTTTTCCATCTATCTTGGAACCATCTGTGAAATAGGCATTATCAAAGTTAACAATACCAAAGATCTCTTTGAATAATGTTGGAGATGTTTCGGAAAGAGTGTCATTGAAAAATTTCTTCATAGCCCCTTTTTTATAGAGGTAGCGATAGCTAAGTAACCTTCTGGTGTTTTTAGAGGTGTGCGGTGACTAACTGACTAGGAGGCAAGCAGAGAATCTACATCAAATGTAGATGACAACAAAAACACTGTGCTCGACAGTTACTGCAAGGGAATACTTTATGCCGTGCTTATGATTGTCATTGCATTGCTTTCAACTTCATTTTTCTCCACAATAACGCCTTTCCTGGCCTTTTCAATCGCCAATGCGCCTTTTTTCAATCTATATGCTGGTGTTCGATAATTGCATGTTTATAATGACATTAATTTAATTACTCCCTTCAACTGTACCCGCAGTTGTGCACCGAATTCGTACTGGTATGAAAAACCAGGTCGTTTTGCGTGATAAAACACATCGACAGTTACCCCACACCGAAGTACTGACCACACCCGCCACCTTGTGAACGTCCGAACAATGCGACATTGTTGCAGCATTACTAGTGCCAGTGCCGAGGTTTGCTAATTCCAGAGCTTATCCACTGATTAGTGTTAGTACTGGTAAGTACAGCAATTCGTATATTTTACACGACCAACAAAACATACTGCTGGTGTGGATCGGTACTAGCTTAAACGTCATGCGACACATGCAAGTTTCGTGTTATTTTCCTGCCCGACCAAGGACCGCGGAGGAGAGATGGACGGATGTAGTAATAAAAAAAAGCTTGCAGTAAGTTACATCATGTTTCTCGTACCTTAAGTGCACCGTTGCACGTATCGACCTAGATTTGGATTCAAGCGTCACTCACATTTCCACGATAGAGTGCAAAACTGGGAGCCAAGTAGCTATCTATGAAATTTCAATGTTTTATTGTCCTTAATCAGGGTTTGCGGGAAAAGTTTAGAATGCGTGACATCAATAACCGGGCGTCTCCATTGATCTGAATATTTACAAAAAAAAAACAACACAACACCAATGTTTGTTCTATTGGTTGAGCTATAGAAATCAAATGGTCGTTATTTTTTATGAATTTGAATGGATTGATACTGGTAGCTCCATTCCAAAGCAAAATTTAAAAAAAAATCATTTTACAAACTCGAACAGCCTTTTGAGTTCCGAAACCGGGTTTTGCATTTATGTGAGATGAGTCTAGCTGTCATCAATTGGATAAAAAAAAATTAAATGCATTTACATCTCTCTTATTGATATTCAACAGCAATGACATCAATCAATGGAGTAAAAAAAAGTGCGGACATGATCTTAGATTACGGCTTGTATGCCAGTTGTTTAATACTTTCCGTTTAAATATTTCAAACTGGTTTCAAGTTACTATCTTTGAACTCAAGCGCCGCGGTCATGAGTTTATGTGTTGAATTAAGCATTAATTAAAGATTTGCCCAACATTTTATTATCACTATTAATTATCACTTCAAGCACTGTAATAAAAAATCATAACATTAAGTTTCAGACATTTTTATTTGCAATCAAAAATCAATACTGAAGGACCTAGTTTCAGTAAAATATTGCTAGGAAATATTGTATTTCAATTATATGTTTTTGATTTTTGTACAGCATATACACATTACAAAGAACGTTATAATTATGCTAGTATATCAATATTTGCTAAAAATTTGAAGCAAACTCCTGTCCGTTGAAAGCACCAAAAAAACAACCATGCATTTAACCAGATAAAGTAAGAGTAAAGAAATATCATTATTAATCGTAATATATCGTTTTTTTTACTATAACAAATTGTAGAAATGCATAACGCTCTACCGTTAGCCAACGACGATGAGAGTAAACGAACTAGCAAACGTACGAACTAACGAGCGAAGGGAGCCTCTAACGCTGGAGAACTTAAGCGAGAGTGATGGAAAACAACAAATATTCTGCGCACGAAGATCCGATGCGGTGGGTGCGGCCGAAGGCTAGAGCCAATGAACGACACAATCGAGTAAAGCGAGAGATTAGCAGCATCTCCCTTGCTTAGAGATCCCGGGAGTACTATCAGGAAAGAGTCAAGCGGGAGAGCAAGATAAGGGGAAGTGGTGGAGTGTATTGCTGTGTGCCTGCGTGTGTCGAGTTCGGAAACGAGAAAGCGATCGAAGCGGGAAGGACGGAATAAGCGCATTAGATCATGCCATAAAGATCTATTAGAAATAATATTCAAGTATGCATTTTTTCTGGAAAACATAATATAGACGGTGAAAGTGCCGATTTTCTTTACGTTCAAAGACAATCGCTTACCACAAACGTAAGCGGTGGGATATAAAAATCTTTCAAAAGGGAACAACGCATCGGTATCGGGATATGTACAAATAAAATGTACATACGCACTCGCAGCGCACATAATTTGTGTAATTCTACACGGTAATAACTGTTTGTACTAAACAAAGCGAGCGAAGCGAGCCATATAGGATATTCCAAAAATTAGAAAAAGTGGTCTACATTCCATTTTTTTAATTCACCTGATAGAAGTTCTCACGCCATTGAGGAGAGTAATCTTGAACAGAGAAACAAAATGCACGGATTATAAGAAAATTATTATTGGTATGAATGACACTGTATCAAAGTTTTGTTTTTAAGGTATAAAGAAAGCACCCAATTTTTTCTGATGCCTCTTATTTAGTACGATGAAAGTTGAGATGCGTGTGTACAAATAAAGAAAAATCAACTCACTCAATGCTGGTACACATGCACTGACCTGGCGCAATACCTTTTATTGTGAAAATTGCATCGGGCTTGATCGAAACATTAGATCTTTATCGATGATCATGTCACTGGGGAAATATTCTTTAACCAAAACCAAAGGCCAAAACTTATTAAAAAAAAAAGAATATAGGTAAAATAAATGAACCTGATGTTGTCAGGTCAAATGAATGCTTATTGAATGAGAAGTATGTATTGCTTTAAGAAACACTAAACAGTTCAAGTACTGCCGATTTTTATGGCAGCGAGTAACACAATGAATGATTTTCACAAAAAAAAATGTTCACAAAAAAAAACTCTACAGCTCCCCGTCAACTTACGAACTTGGGAATTTCAGAATGAATTTCTAATAAAAACCAGAAAACTGCATCACAAATTATATTCAACTAAGAATATTTAGAAATTTAAATTTGTTACCAACCACGCACAACAATAATTTCGAACCGTAAAATAATATGTACGGATAGACAGACACAGATATTTTGAGCTAATTAATATAAATTGTATTATAAATGTATTATAAATGAGTAAGTATCAGTGGTACATTTTGTTTAACGAAAGCAACCAGTTCTTTAAGAAAACCATTGTGGTGCAAAACTTTCCTTTGTTTTCCGGTGATTTTTTCCGGTGATCGTATCGCTGGGGATTTATTCCTCCACAGAGCATATGAAAGGAAAGCACTAAAGTTCACGTTAAAGATAGTGTTACAGTGTTCGACAGGCCCTATGAAGGAATTACTTAGATACTAGTCGAATCATTATTGTGGGTGAGTAACGTCGAATTTAATAAAAACAGTTATTATATTCAAAACTCATACATCACAATCATAAATATGTTTTTTAAAATATTCTTTAAAGTATGATACTATTGCTCTAAATTAAAAAAAAAATCATGACATTTTGGTACAGTTCCTTTGAATATAATTAGTTTCAAGAAAATTACACACGTTAAGCATCGATAGTTTTTCTATCGATATCGTATCAACATTTTATAAAACATGTCATATTTTTAACATCCATTTTTTTATCCAAATATTATGCAAAGTCAACAGTTGAAACTGGTGTATCTATCAGTTAATGGTTTTCGTTAAATTAAGGTAGATAGATAAGCAATACGAATCAAGTCAAAAACGAGTTGGGACCTTTGTGATAAATCCTGTTAGCTGACCATTTTAACTAGTTACGATAAGATTACACTCCAGCAATTGCTAAATATGCCAATGGTAACAAGTCGTCAACCTTATCGGGGTTTAATTTTATATCGGGGCTTTTGTCTTCTAGTTGTTACTGATACTGAGCGTCTCAGAAACTTTTTTTGTGTATCGCTAACCACGTTTGTCAGTTCTGAGAAACGCTTATCACGTTTGTCAGTTCTGAGAAACACATCATGACGAACGATTAGCGAAACGACGAACGATTAGCGAAGCGTTCTTGCCTTTTCTTTATAAAATATATAACGTATATTACATAAAAAGCTTTTTGCAATGGACGAAGCTCAGTTCACAGTATTCTAAATAACCGTAAAATTAAGCTCAACCTAGTCTAATTGGCGAACAATTTGTACGGCGACAATTTGTAAGTTCAACATGTTATTAAAGTTATCGTTTACCAAGAAATTATTCAGTAAACTCTGGGGTTTGCGATTCTAAGACAGAAGTAAAATTCAACCTTTTAGCTAAACTCTTGTACTGGGGTAGAACGAATCTGATATTCCTAACCGGGACTTATAACAGCGGCATGCTTCTACTAAGCATACTAGTGAATATGTTAAAACAAGATTTGCCTTCTTAGTTAAATCGTATTCTTGTCGCAAAAGTGTTTCTTTTCCTTCGTGATTTCCCACATACTAATATAATACTGTTTACTTTTTTTCAACATACACATACTAATTCACCTTGTAAGAAAGTATTATCAATAGTATTTTAGTATTCAATATTTTAGTATTCTAGTGGTAAAGAAATCCTATGTGAGCTCTCGAGGGAAGCTTTCTGAAGTGTTTAAAAAAAACAGTAACTGAGTTAATGATGTTTTAAAATGAGTCACTGGGTTTATCAACAGCCTTAACTTTAACGAGTTATCCTCATGTTGATATTATATTTTCATACGGGTTTTACCATTAATCATTGACTGGTTTATAAGAATGCACAAATCCCAACATTGGCCCCATGTTTGGTTTTGATAAAATTGAAATTCTCATGCTTTCGATTTTTAGAACAATCTAGGACGAGCCTTTGAAATAAAGCAAATTACACACTGTTAGCAAAAATGTCGGCAAAGAGAAACTCGTTGCAGTTCTTATCGAAAAACAACGTCAAACCTTGCCTTAGTAAACTATGGTAAATGAAAAGCATGTGTATTTATAGTTTATTTATTTAAAAATATGCTTGGACTATTCATAGGGTAATTGATATTGTGGATTTGGTTTTTTTCGTCCAATTATATCAATGATAGTATCTGACAAATATTTGAACAATGATCATAACCATTTTTGTAATACAAGAGAAAATTGGTTTAAACATAAAAACATGCATATTAGAAAGTAAATTCAAAGATTTTGAAAAAATGCTCAAGTTATGTGAATATGGTTATAAGCTAACAAAAGTGAGTGTCCGTTCCCAAATTACTAACCATTCCATCTATCTGAAGTTTACAGCTTAGGTTGAAATTATTATTTTAATGTTAGCAATTAGGCACACGTAAAAGCACTTTCTGAGAAAGCTTTGAAAACGTATCAGTTGTGTTTCCGTTGGCACAAATCCTACTGATTTATCGACATCTCGGGCTGACTCAGATCCACGCCGTCAATATGGTCAATAGTCATGTGTTACCTATTAGCAACCACACAAAACACACCTAATATTATGTTCCTGCGACGAAAAGAAGTTCGTTGATGCATGATTTATATTTTGTACCACCCGTTTCCTTGCGTTTCTCCAGCAGCACCGCAGCAGTCTCTTATTGTGCAGCTTTAACACACCATCTCACCAAGAGCGGTGGGATTTTTTGCGCTCCGCATTTTTAATAGGTTTCTATTTCTCCATGCTCCAGCTGCAGCACTCCCGCCAGAAGATCGTGCAGCGAATCAGCTAGACCGGCGGTGATGCACCGGCGGCATTTGCACATGCACCCTGCAAGTGGGATTGCATTCACGCATTCGCAAATCACGCTCCCGCTCGCTCGTTCCAGCTGATGTATGGTTTTAGGAAAGCAATTTGCTCCCCCAGCTGGCCACTATTTTCGCCGGCGTGCAATGATATCGGACCGGTCCGTGACGGTTGCAGCGGGCCGCACGCTTCCCTTCCAGGGAAGGGCAGGTAGCCGGCAAACACACAACCATCCCCATCCGGGCAAATGGTGAACCGTGAACCGGTGCAATTGCAGCCACCGCGGCCCCCGTGGGGCATCATGTTTCTCTCGGTGACTCTGCTGGGGCCTGAGACGCGCTGTACAAAAATAAATCATAAATAATGCAGTATTGATTTATGACCGTTGCCTGCTCTCGGATTGCGTGCCCTCGGTAACGGATTCGGAGTGGCATGGAAATGGAAGCTGCATTTCGCGATACCAGTCACATTCAATTCCACCGGGAAAGATCTTAAAGTTTTCATTATAGCCAGCAAAACAACATTTTGCTACGAAATATTTCAAACTTTTTAAGAACTATTCTGTTTCTGACACAGTCATCAAAGTTAGTTGTAAAAAATTCTAAAGCATTTAGTGATTGTAATAAAAAGAAATTCAATATCCTTGCATGACGATATCCTACATTGAACATTATTTAATTTTAATTTCGTTTACCTATGTTTACCTATGCTAGTGTACGATCTTTAGATAAAATTCCGTTTTTGGCTAGTGTTTTTTTACTTAAGTTTTATTTTGTATGATTTGTTTATATGCCAATATATGTAAATTGTTAGGTTAGTTTATTAGGGAACAAGTCAGCAAGCCACTTTTCGTAATGTTTGGCATCGATGTCAAAACCTTGCACGTAGCTTTTATTTTATTTTTATTTTTGTTTTTTTTTTCAGCTATTTTTTATATTTTATAATTTTTTTTAGCTTATCTTACTTGACTTACAATTGTAAAAACTCATTCGCACTATTTGTATAAAATTCGACTGATTATAAAAGTGCAAAGTAATCGTTGTAGTAGCAAAACTAGTTAATATTTGATATACCAGTGATGAGATGAATTTGATTCCTTTTATCAGCATTTTTGTTCTTAAATATATCAGCTTGAATGTAATTATTACATACTCTATTACGACGTTTTTCGTTTTATTAAACGTTTTTCGTGTCTGTAAGTGGCATACTATTTTGAGTTTTGATGAATATAATACTTTTAGCTTATTGATGGACGCATGAATAACTAAGAAAAAATAATAAACATTGTTTTGCAATACAAATTAATATTTGCATCTACTTAATTTATGTTGCATAAATGTTATGTTGGTTAAATAATATTTCAGTCGTAAGTCCCATGCATGCTTTAGGAAATTAAACCTATGTGTAATACAACAGGATCTACCCTGCTCCATAATATTACATTTCGTTTCATTATCAATATTGATTTAAAAAATATTTTTTTCATCCACATTTCTTCTGTTTGCGGAACCTTTTGATCCATTCCACCGAGCGAAGATCGAATGGTGTCGGTGTTATGTTTCACATTCTACAACATCAAACGGCCATCGGAACAGAAGATCAGAGAAAACAAACCAAAACGGGGAAAGGGATGGACGCCCCTGTGCAACAAATTAGTTATTATGTAAAATTAATGAGTGTCATCTGCTCATGAGCATCATTAGCACCGGCGTGACGCTCGATTGCAACAGTTACCCATCAAAACCAGTTTAATCAATGCTGTCATCGACATTACCGGCATTTTCACTCCTTCCTCCACGCCTACTGGACCGGCGAATAGAATCACCACGTTTCCAGGGTGTGATTTGCTGTGGGATATTTTATGCGATATCTACCACATCATCGATGGGCGCCGCCAGCCACTAGAGATTGATATCTCAGCCCAGCAGCCGTCAAACGACAATCGTAAAGATATGAGCAGACAGAAGGTTGGGGGTGAGATAGGTGAGAGAAGGGGTGAGTGCAAAAACTGCTGGACCGGTTAACAGCAACTCGATCCGTGCAACGATTCGGTGTCAGCTGCTCAATGGCTTCCGGCGGCTAACCCGACTTGGCTCGAGCAAAAAGGTTCGGTTCGGTGAACCATGAAAGAAGCTCAGCCTCAAGACGTACAGCATCAAGCCATCTTGAGGAGCGGCTACCGGAGGGACGAATGTGCAACCAACCGCAACGGGAACCGCTTCTCTTCTCGGGAGGCCGAGGCTGGTGCAGTGGAATAAATTATTAATTGAAGAAATAATTAGTTGTGCTTTACAATACATCAATAAATTAATGGCATACCATAAATCACGAGCGACAACCTGCGCTTCCACCGTCGCCCATGGGTTTGATGTTCGAGACGGAGGTGTTTGACCACCCAGCGCTTAGTGATCTGCTTCGTATTGCGTGTTGGTTAGCATTATTTTAAAATATCACATGGGATTATGGGAATAAACATGAAGCCATCACAGGTGATCGCTGACGACATGATTTCGGGTAATGGCATCCTTATGTTTTGACGTTGAACAAACTTTGCTAAAGAAGAATAAGTGCATACAGAATAGGTGTAGAGAATGAAAAAAAGAAAACGTAATGCTATAACATTTTAATCAGGTCAGTCGCTTAATTTGACTCTTTTCCTCTCGATGCTTTTCCGTTCGAGTGCAGCGAGCACGAATTTGACTCTAAATTGTGATCCTGTTCCACCTTCTATGGTCTGGATTTTGCTTCAAAACCGTTCCAAACTCAGCCGACCCAGCAAACCCGGAACGGGAGCGCGATGATGATAGCCCTTATTAATGATAATTTACTATTCGTACGATAAACGCTTAAGGTTGCTTATGCTTTTTAACGCTCCCAGACGAGGGAGTGAATGAGACGACAAATGGAAAGAAAACAAAAAAAAGCAACCCTTTACGAGGCCCCATGAGCTGACCTTTTGGCAAGCCGAACAATTTGCAACGCTCGCTAACACACGGCGTTTGTGGTGTTGTTTGCTTTTTTCGAGCATCGTACACGAATGCAACTGAGCAGGGCACGCGTGGTGACAGTGAATATGGCCGGAAAAGTGTTTGTGTGCAGCAGCGGCTGGTACGTACTCATTTACCGTCTATGGGACACTAATACCCGAGATGTGCGAAGGTGCGCCAGCTGACACTGGGAAAGGTTTTATGGGCAATTTTTAATGGCTCGCTTAAACTTTCCACTTTACCAATGTGTCTTTACAATATGGGCTTATACAAGAAACGGTGGGAGAAAATTGAACGTTTCTGAAGATTTGAATAATATTTATTCGTTTTATCTTTAACCGTAGATGTTGTTGCAATAAAAGTTTTTAAATAAAAAAGCAAAAAAAATCACTATCTTGGTTAATCGAAAATATCATAGATTTCGTTAAATTTCATGAGCAATCGCTTTTAATATGGATATCTACCGAATGCCTCACTTTTTACGTATATATTGAGTCTAAATCTGAATTCGAGAGCGATTCCAATGCTACGCAACTTCTTTCTCGTGCTCCAGGAAGAATGCAGTGAATTTTTTTTATCACACACTATCAAATCTGGACTATACATTTTAGTGTTAGGGAATCATTTAAGAACTGAGCTATTCGGAAGCTAAGCGAATTGACCAGCATTATCACTTCCATGTGTATGAAAAGTTTAACCTTATGTTTTTATAGTGCTTTTGAGGATTGTCTTCCTTCGAAACAAGATCATATTGATCGTAAAACGTCATCGTAAAGGATGACGTTAAATATTTTTGCTAATTCTTATTCAATCATTTCTTATTACTGGAAAACGTATCGTTGGTTTGATTTAGGTTAAGCGATTTTTTTCAAAATAGCATTAAACTCCGTGAGATGATTGTCGAAAAAAAAGGTAATTTATTTTATTATGAATAAATATTGATTGGATTGAATGCATCAAAATCAAACATTTTATGTTTATGCAATCAAACAATAGGAGATGTGAAACACGAATTTAATAACAACCATGTTTAGTTTAACGTTCACTACTCTATTTAAGTTCGTTCGTGGATAAACAGTTTCTCGTACGTGAACTGCCTCCTGAAAGGCTGCATGCAGATTAGAAGTGATAAAGATAAAAGAGAATCCCTATTTTCTCTGTTTTGTGAACAAATAAAAAATTTTAGTTTTTTTGAAAACGAGACTCACATCAAGCTTCGCAGTTGCATCGCATGAATATCAAACAAATTTTTTAAAAGCAACTTGTTTTGGATGTTAACTAGACAGGTAACCTGTAACCAAACTTTGGTAAAAACCAACTGAGTAAATTATAAAAAAGGTTTTTGCTTGTAAACCGATAGCAGCAACAAAAGAATAAGAGCCGTCATAAAAATAATTTAAAACTGTTAGAAACACAACATACTCATTTTAAACACATAGTAACAAAAAAAACCGAAGAATTAAAAAAATCATAGAACCAAATGAGATTATGCTGTTAACATAACAAATGTGGATATTGTTAAGTTTGAGAGTGGTTTATTGTTTCACATTTTTTAAATGTATTTACCTTCTAAAATAAAGATATTTTAATCTTTATATTCCTTTCAAGAATGCTATTTAATATTGCTCGCTAACGAAAACAAACACTCATTCTCATTAGTTGTTGTTGAACCTAAGGGTCAACTTTTTTGCTAAGATAAATTGCTAATAAAAATTGTTTAGTAGTTGTGTTATCTATCTTAAAAATCTATATTTTTAATAAATTTCAAAAGATTAGTAATACAAAATATATTTTTAACTCAATGTAATATATACTAAATGATGAATTTTCATAAAAATGTTACCTTTCGAGAGCAACACGAAGAGAAATTTGAATTGAAAATTACTACAAATTGCTACACACGAGGAGTTCGATCGCGTATTCAGTTTAGCGACGACTCACAAAATGCTTACTTTGATTGGGTTTTTCGTTACGGTCACAATCGTTTTTTTTTTTCCACCATGAAACCACCATAACGGTCGATCACCGTACGGTTGTGTACAGGAGATTGATTTCCAACGACAAAAACGAGAAAATGGTCTTCCGTACGAAACACTGGTTCCCGGGATGCATTTATTCGGTGTACAATCCGACCAACCCAAATGGCGGCTCCCATGGTCGCGAGCTGGCTCAGATCGTTGCTCAGAGCTTTGAAAGATCCAAAAAATAAATGACACTGGCCGAATGGGATGGATGTTTTTCATGGCACCTTGCTCCGGAACGAGGGGACGGGACGGTTTGCACTATGAAGCCAGCCACCTTCCAAAAATGACTCGTCTGTGCTGACGAGGAGCTGCGTTAGTCTCTGAGCTCTCGGTATCATTGTGTGGTCCGTCCGTTTCGGGACCGGGGCCATGTCTAACGTCTAACAAACGAACGAACCAGCCAGTGATCCTCTACCCATCCATCCCTGTTTGAAGAGCGTCGGAAAGGATTCTGAAGGATCGAAACGATTCAAAAGAAAAATGCCACCATTCATCGTGCCTTCGCATGCATCGATGTCCTTCTGCGAATGTACGAAAACATGCACTTGCACACACCGGCGGTGCGGGGGAATTCGGTGAACCAGGGTGGCAGAACAAATGCCATCGTGTGTGTGTGTGTGTGTGTGTGTGTGTGTGTGTGTGTGTGTGTGTGTGTGTGTGTGTGTGTGTGTGTGTATACATTTTCAGATGTCACTCGCAAGGCTCGCCGGCTCGCGTTGTGTGGTGGAAGCTCTTTCAGACTAGAACACCATTCGCCAAAACTGCTTCCAAGCAACATTGTTTGAGATCGGTGGCAGCTGAACTCCAAAAAAGGGAGCCAGGAGTTATGTTTCTTTTTCATTCTTTTTTTTTGTGCCGCCGTGGTTTTTTCTTTTCACCGGGAGTGTGAAGGCGCGCATTCGCACGGTCCATGTTTTGGGATTATGTTGATATGCACGGGCAACTCGAATAGAAGCGCCGACATTCACACAAACCCGCGCGTACAACCTAAAATATGCTTTATTTGCACAGCGATTTGCAAGCGACCGGAATGGTAATTTCATCTCCACCGCACGCTTCCGCGTGCAAAACTCGAGTGCACACGGTTGGCTGACTGGCTTGGCGGGCGACAGTACCGTTGCCGAAATACCTTTCCCTTTCCTGCACGGCCGTGACAAATAAGGAAGTGGCACACATCGAAAAGTTAGCAGCAAAAGGTGCCACCGGAAAGCGGTGCCATCGTACACGCTCGTACGCGTTTTCCATGCCTGTGCCGTACAATGTAATGCTGTTTGCAAAGATGGGCAAAGTTACGCTGGCCGCGTGCTGTTTGTCCCAAGCCGGTTTCGGTTTGTTTCAGGTGCCAAATTCACAGCTTCCGTATGTGGTGTGGATGGTGGCACGGACACTCGGAATGAGTAACCAAATAACGTTGTGGTGTTGGGAAGTGGTTTTAGTTACTTTGCGTATTGCTATGTTACGATGCTCGTGTCCAACCCACAGCGCCGTTGATGAGCGAAATGCTTGATAATGATGTCTGGAAGCACATGGGGGAATGATTTTGTGAATCGGTTTGAGTCATCATAAATGAGGGAATGTTTTTAAACCGTACGTTGAATACTTTTGATCTTTAACAAATTAATTTCTGATACAAACAGCAAAATAGGAATGTCTTATTATTTAATTAAAAAAAAGAAAGCCAAAAATAAAAAAAAATTTATTAAAATGGAAAAAGTTATCATCAGTTATCAAAAAATGGAGTGTATGCATGATAATTAAAAATAAAAAGTACGATCTGCCATAAACCTGTTATAAGACGTAAGAAAAAAAGGAAGTATGCTGACAACTTTGTGAACAGTGTTAATTGAAAGAATAAAACATAAAAATAGGCTGCAATTGTTATTGTAATTTTTTTGGAACTATGAACAAGTTGCTGCCCCACGTAAAATAAGTGTTTGTTGAACTAAATTAATTGTAGAAATATTTGATGACCCGGATGGAGAGGAAAAACGATAGAACGAGAGAGCGAGGGAAAGTGATATTAAAAGAGATAAACATAAGATTATGAAAAAGCAGAAGATAGCGAGGAAATAAGAATAACTTTTTTTCGTGTTTGATGTACTATTTTCTTTGTACATCTTTAAATCACTTACTGTTTTGTTATGGAAGTGGATAAGATTTGTATGAAATACCAATAACATTTCAAATAGAAATAGATTTAACTAATTTTGATTAATAAGTTTATGATACACTTTAACGATTTTTAATTTGTTAAATCTGTATTTGTATATCGTTAATATAGTATCGGTTTACTAAGGCTAGGTTTCCACAAATTGTAGAAAGACAATCAATTAGATGAAATAATAGGTATAATAATCAAAGTCAATCTCAATTAAATTGAATTTGAATTGAATCAACTTGTATGCCAAAATACGAACAATATGGAAGTGGATAAGATTTGTATGAAATATCCACAACATTTCAAATAGAACTAGATTTAACTAATTTTGATGAGTAAGTTTATGATACACTTTAACGATTTTTAATTTGTTAAATCTGTATTTGTATATCGTTAATATAGTATCGGTTTACTAAGGCTAGGTTTCCACAAATTGTAGAAAGACAATGCATCAGGTTAAATAATGCGTATAATAATCAAAGTCAATCTCAATTAAATTGAATTTGAATTTGAATTGAATCAACTTGTATGCCAAAATACGAACAAAGTACAGAACTTTACACAAGCTGCAATTATTTTTTAGCTTAAACTGATGTAATTTCAAATCAAAGTGCTTTTCATTAAAATGATTTATTTGTGATGGAGATAGAAAAGTTTTCTTGAGATTTACCAAAGAATTTTTTTTTAATAACTATCACATATATTATATATTCAAAGCTGGTTCAGTTATCAACCTCTTCTCTTCTTCGCCTAGAAAGGGAACGATTTTGTCAAGCGCGTAACCTTTTACAGGTTATGTTAGGAAACGTTTTAATTGCTAATTGATCCACTCTACTTTAGCTTTCAATCCATCCCGTGAGTGAAAGCAGACAATTCCATAAATATCGTGCATTGCTTGCAAAAAATGCTTACTGCCGTCACTAGTTTTCCATTCTGGTCAAATGCATTTTGAACAGACCATAACCGCAATTGCATATTCACAAACCAACAATCATCTTTCGGAAACAGCATGGGCTTGAATTCATGAACCGTTGTGCTATTAGGATGCGAAATTGGTTACGATTGTTCGGCCGCTCGTACGATCCGTCACCTCATTTACCTTACAACCCAGAACTCAACCGGTAAGCGCCAAGAACGGATCGTTGAGATTATCTACTTGTTCGGGTTTGCAGCCTACGGGCCTTTCTCGTCATTTCACTAAACATAGCGCACCCGAAAACGATCTGGTAAAGCCTAGGGCATCCTTTTGGAGCATGCCGGGTGTGCTTCAGACGACTCAAGTACGGATCGTGGCGAACCAGAATGGGTAACGAGATGGAAAAAAATACAAAAGAAAACAAAAAAAAACGACTGAAACCGTGCTGCCTTGGACCGAAAACTTGGGCTCAACTGGTTCAACCAACATCGTTCCATTTAATGGATAGCCATTTTCTCGACTCCACACGCTGCATCAATTGCATGATCGAGGTATGCTCGGGCCGTCTCCATGAAGCAGTAAAACACTTTCTCCCGGAAAAGTTTCCTTCCCCTGTTTCGTCCGTTCTGTACATTTGCACACGGTTTCACGTAAACACATGTCGTACTATTTCTAATCTTTCGTGTTGTTCTATTGTGAGAGCAGTACGGTTCCTGATGAGGGAGAAGATGGCGCTTTCTTGCCGGCCAATCTAGTGCCCGCTTTCGGACAGGGCGCAACTGTACTTAACCATTCCAGCTGTGTTGTTGTAAAAGCATCGAAAATTTCATTTCAAAAACGATAAATTTTGACCGGATTATGTTTATCCTTCAAGATGAATCGACGCACGCCACACGAGTATACGGTGTCTTCGTTGCGTCGATGGCATCGGCAGCATCGTACTTATTGGCTTGGGTGATTGAACCAATGCAGTCGTTAGTTTGCCATGGAACCCAGTACCTTCGGGGCATCATTCAATCGATTTCATTTTAATTATTCCAGACCTGGGGAACGCAAATCCAACTGGAGTACCTTGGTTGGCTCGGGTACTTGCTGCATGATGTTGATAATCTGACCCCTTCCGGACCGGAGAGGATGGTCTGGGATACTGCATCGAATGCGTTTTGTGATGTGATTGAATTTTAAAATAAAACACACACCATTGGAGTACGTAAGCGGTATTTCTTGATCTAACCATGCGAAAGGAATAAGCCTTATTACGTACGCATTGAAAGAAAGATTTGAACGCTCGTGATACGATTAGTTGAAGATGCTAATCCATATTTTTTGTGAACATACTAAAAGTATCATAGTCGTATGTTATAAAGTTATATTCATACATTAAAAATCCGATGCCAACAAGTATTTATGCACTTACTTTTAAGCTATTCACATTTTTTTTTTGTAGAATTTTAAGTTTTCTCTCTATAGTCTCTATAGAGAAATTCATCGAATATTTTTATAACATATTCTTACATACATGTATGTATGTTATGCAGAAATCAACTGGTTTCTTTAGAATTATTACAAGTTATTTAGATTTTACTTCAATCCAGTCTTACTTGAAATAGTTCTTCAGAATTCTCCACCCAAAGCAGCAGTCTCTCCTCAGCACCTATGCTTGATTTTCTACTAGTTCAGAAAATCGATTTCCGCATGATCTAATCAACGACTGACCCACGTTCTTTTGCGTCTGGTTTCGAAAAGTTTGCAGTATCCTGGTGGGACACAAGTCCCGCAACTTTCTGTCCTTTGCCATCACCAGGATGTTGGCTCGTGGTTAATTATTTTCCACCACACTTCATGCATGCCACATTTTGGTCGCAAGATAGATCAAAGCAACCTCTGTGGACAAGTTACTCGTAGTGTATGTCATCCTCGAAGCCAAGATATTGGATATATCTTGTTTACATGTTACAACTTACGGATGTAATCATGTAAATATTACAACCACGCAAACAAATTTCTATTATAATTCAACTGCACAAATTGTATTTTTATGTATATTGTTAAAGTGTTTATTTTGTAAGAGGCTATTTTCCAATTAGTTGGGGTAGTAACAAGGATGTTCAGCTACGTTTTGAATTGTTCGAGCACTATATTAAGTAGTTCAGATAACTATTGATTTCGTAGGAAGATATCGTTGAAAAGCTCAGTAGAATAATATAGTTGTCCAAAAACCCAGCACGGAGAGTAAACAATTGCATTTGGTTTTTTTTTTTTGTTATACGGAGAGAAATATTCCAGAAAACTATCTGCATCAAAATTTTCAATAAAACGTAAATAAATGAATATAAATACATGAGGTTAAATTTTATTAATGATAATGCTTTCTTATGAAAGTAAAAAGAATTCGTTTTAATTTTTCCTAAATCACTACATTTTTTATTTAGAAAAGAATCTTTAAATTTTGAAATATTTCAAAAAACCTATATATAAAATATATAAAATAGGTATATAAAATAGGTACATAAAATAAAATGGTATTTTATGGTATAAACCATAAAAATAAAAAATATATATGCAAAGATTATCAATGCATCTGTACGATTCCATTTATTGATCCTGTGGTAAATATTTTGTTCTTCTTTGCATTTGAACTTTCGTACAACTCAGTTTAGATCCATCAAACTAACCTTCCATTGATTACATACGGTTTCCTTAGGTCCATTCAAGTGTGTATGCTCTTGGTTATCGATTTTTCCAAAACCGTCATTCAAACCTGTAGACTGACAGATTCGTGCACAGGTCTTTTTTTTAACAGGCTTTCTCTTAATCGTAGATTATGGGTTCAGGTCAAAGTGGCATCACGTCGCAGTTTGCTGGATCTAGAGTTGTAGTTTTTTTACGGTTGCCTAGTGACGGCCTAGCTGCTGTCACGAGAGAAGACACGTCCGTGTGGATGGCGGTATGAGAAGCTTCGGCGGAGTAAATGTGGAGCACCGTCGAGCAACAGTTCGAGGAAGTGTAGGGACTGACAAAGTGGCCACAGGAAGCCACCAGACGAGGCACGATTTCCTAGCTTGTCATTTCCTAGAACCAAACGAAACCAAGTCAAACCGCCCGGGCAAACGACCGATCCAGACCATCATCCATATCTAATTACTGAAATCACGTACACAGCGTATGGAAAAACATAAACTTTTATTTATACGAGTATTATGCATTTCAGCAGCTCACGTTTTTATCTGCTGCCACTCGCGGGCTTCCCCGGATCTGCACGCTTGGCATCGCATCGTGTTGCTTCTTGCTCTTGGTCTTCACTTTTTCTGTATCACTCGCTTGCCTCCCCGTCCCTGCTTGCTACGTCCTGCACGGAAGCTTAGCCTCCCTTTTGCCCTAACCGATACGTTTCTTACGGTCGAGGATGAAATCTAGTGGTTTGATCTGATTTACTTAATTGAGACGTGGTTCAGCCGGCAGTTCTTATCTCGTCCCTGCTATCCCCTGAGGGTGAATTATTGAATCCGCCTGCTTCGATACATGCATCTCACCGGTGCTTATGCCCCCGGAGCCTGTGTGTGCTCTTGCTTCTCGATGAGATGCGTCAATAAAAGATAAAGCTAATCGTTACGGCAAAAACCAGGCAGCAAGACGTTGTTGGTTTGGTTCTTTCCAACTGCATACATTACTTGTGTGCGATTAGCAAACGAGGCAAACGGATTTTTAATTTGCTGAAAATTGTGCTCAAGATACATTTGAGAATTTTTTTCAACCTCAATGTTTCGATAATGTAATGAAAAAAAAAATTGAAAAAATATGTAAACGCTTACTCGAATAAAACATAAGGTTCAATTTCATGTTTAAGAGTACAATGATTTATTAACATAAAAAAAATATTTTTAACAACCTGCAAAAGATTTAATGCTTGATCAAATAAAACATGCAGCTCATATTACATGTTTAAGAAACCATAAACTTAGCGTATTTCATTTTGCCAGATTAATCATATAATTTCGTATGGTGAGAAAATTCACTTTGACAAAATGCAAACGAAATTTAACAAACTTATAATTTAAAGACATCGAAAATCCAATCATAGACTTTACATTCTTATCATATATAAGACAGCATTAGCGTACTAGCAAAAAAAAAGTAATAAATATTCTTAACAGTTATTAATAAAACTACATCGAAAGCCATATTAAAAATGCTTGAAGCTTCAGCTTGTCCTGGACAGAAACACTTTTTTTTTGTCCTGCTATATCTTTAATTTTACGATTAGCATAAGTTTTACTAATTTAATAATTTATTTTTTCTAACATCTCTCTACGTAATTCCTTTTCTTTACAACCGCTCCAGTGCTCCAGGGTGGCTTGAACGGGATTATGGTTTTATATGCGTTCTCGGCGTGCACTACCAGCTCGGTACCTGATTGCGCGATTCTACGCTCGCATCCACCCGCCACACACTCCAATCCACCGACCGATTTCGAGCCAATCTGTGACGACGTCGTTAACCTCACGTTCCGGACTCTGGCAAGTTCGCGATGGCAAGGAAACACACAACCCAACCGAAAGCCAGCCGGCATAAGGTGAACAGGCGAGCTGCAGTACGCCTGCAATCGGAAAGGTTTTTTTTTTTTTTGGTATTCGGACAACCCATCCCCACCGCCCTCGTCGATCTTTTGCCTTTACCCGGCATTCTGTGGCGAACCTGGGTAACGGGAACGGGCGGTACGGATGCGGCAGGATGCAGGCCGTATTGCGCTTAAAAACCCGGTTTTTCCAGTTTTTAGCGCTCGTTCCGTATGTTGGCTGCGTTTACTACGCAGAAAACGGCTTACCTGGCTGCTCACTGCACCGTGTGGGCATGTGGTGACCACCGTTGCCCGTGCCTTTTGCTGGCCCGGATGGGTGGGGTGGGTGAGGAAATGGGATCTCCTTTCGTTTCGATGCACTCTGGCCTTTGCGCGGCTCGGTACGCGGTTTGTTGATCGTCTTTCAGTTGCGCTTCGGTTTGTGTATCCCATTCGTCACGCCAACGACTGTAACTGCAGGGCGTCAGCACATCAGCTGTTTCGTTTTGCGAGAGTTGGATATATTTTTTTTCTTCCGCTCACAAGGTTATTGCTTCTTGGGACGTGCTTCTTTCCGTGATGGTTAGGATGGTTTATTTTTCTGTTGTTTTTTTTTTTATTTCTCGCTCCTCCGTGATCCTTCCGAAAACGGGCCGAAACAGACATCTTACCGAAAAACCCCCGAAGCCGGAGTTAATTACGGGGTTAGAAGCTGAAATTGCATCAATCTATCGCCCATGGGCCCATCGGCGGTGCTGTGGGATGCGCCGATCGGTGTTTTTCGGCCCCAAGTTCATTCACCGCACGGAGCGTGAACTAAAAAGTGGTATTCCGGTGTGGAAGATAGATGATAGGAGCAGATGAAAGAAATGAAAAAAAAACCTTCCTAATCACCCCCAATCAGCACTGCACCAAGCATTGATTGACTCCGTTTCTCCCCTTCGTCAGTCGTCAGTTTTCACAGCACGGTCAAAGTCTTTATTGCAAACAATTTGACAGTCTGGCCAGTGTTTTGGCCCTCCTCCAGACCGACCGTTAACGGATGCAACCGGAAACGAGTCGCTAGTGTGCGAGTGCAAGAACTAAAGCCGTTCTTTACAATGGAGTTTTTTTTTTTTAGTCATGTTTCGTTTTTTTGCTGCCACTTCCCAAACCATTCTCCGGCCCGTTTCGGAGTTGTGTGGACTCATCAACAACTCTTTGTCGGTGTCGGTTCGGTTTTCGGGACAGTTTTGTGTTCCTTCGCCAACGGCAGAGAGTTCCGCCTGCCCACCCGGTGGTAATGGGCCAAGTGGTTTTCCCTTGCCAATTTCCCTCCCAGTCTCCAGCGTCACCGGACGGCAAGCTTTTGTGGAAAGTTGTTTTTTGTCTTGTCGGCATGTGTACGCCCTAAACAATGAACACTTCTGGACACTATCCACACTTCACCACACGGTTGTGTAGCGCGCAGCAGCAGCCGCTACCCCTTACTGGCACATCGGTCGCACAAGAAACACTTAAGAACTGCTCAGTGTGCATGGAAAATGGTGTTATTTAACATTGTTGATATCACCTCGAACGGTCTGTGGGTCCGTTTGCGTTGTTTTCTTTTTGCAGGCGAACTCTTCGGGCGATAAGAACCCTAAAGTGGGGTAGAAATAGTAGCCAGAAATAAAAGCCAATGAAAGAAGTGCCTGTAGAAAGTTGAAAACAACCGATCGTTACCACCCGGTGGCAGCCGCGTCCTGTGACCGGTGACCATAAGCTAGGAAGCAAAGTCAATTGCACCCAAGTGGAATCGAGTAGTGATTGCTTCGTTCCCGGATTCGTTCGAATGTTCGGTTCCCAGGACATTTTTGTGTTTTTTTTTTTTGCAAGTGGTGAATGTGTGCGTCCAACACTTTTGCCCTGCTCCTGTTCGCTCCTAGCAATTGCTTAACTTTTCTACACTGTGGCCAGTGTGAGTTTTTTTTCGTTCTTATTTTGTTGCGTGTCACCATTACCGTGCCACCGCGCGCCGGATTTCAACAAACTGATCCAAAAACTAAACTTCCAACGCTAGGCTACTTAGGGCGCCTAGAAGCGGAAGCATCGGAACCGGTTTTTTTTTGTTCTACCAGAACCGTACCAGAGTTTAGTCGCAAGTTCCCGCGATCGGTTCCCCACACCGGGCAACCGTTGCTCGAAACCAACGAAGAAAGTGATCGGAAGCAAAGCGAAGCCAAACAGTTGGCAAAAAAGCGAAGAAAACTTCCACCTTCCAACTTAATGACAATCGCTTTGGGAGTTTAATTCGCCAGAATGAATTGCGAGACGTAATTGCAATCCCCACGCGCGCTTGAGAGAAAGAGGGAGCGAGAAAGAGAAACAGTACAAAAAGCTCAGTTGCAGCTCGGCAGTGGTAAGAAATAGTTGCAACCGAATGGGCGAAGGACCCACACCCGGGCGAAGAAAGTTACGGAAACCAATCGAAGAAACTGTCGTCAGTGCAGTCAGTTTACTGTGACTGCAGCGCCTTAATGGGACTTAATTCGTGACAGTGAAAAGTGATCGTCACTTTTTGAAACATCTCCAAATGAGATGAGTTTCGCGTGAGAGTTTCCGGTAATGGTCTCCGAGGATGGTCGGGAAAGTTTCGCCACTTTTCCGACGCACTCTTGCGTTGCACAGTCGTGCGAGTGCGGGTGCGGGTGTGTGTGTGTGTGTGTGTGTGCACGTACTGGTGTGGGTTGTGAGGGAAGATTCTCATAGATCCATATCCGTTGAAATTATTTTCCAATTGGTTCGATGTCTTGATTATCGCTGTAACAGCAATAAACATTTACAAGGTATTTGAAACAGCTTTTAACAGCGTTGCGTTGTCTGGGATGTTTTTTAACAAGTAGTTTATTTTAAATAATCAAGGTATAATTTATATAAAATCACGCAGCTATAATTAAAATTTACAATAGTATTTTTTATTATTTTATGAACGGTATATAAAACACTGTAATTATGATTAACATACACAGTAAAATGCGTTTTTAAAATAAATTTTTAAACGTCTCAAGCGGTCTCCTCGAAAAAGCATGAATATTATACGTTAAATTATGTTTAAAAATATTTCAAACTAAGCGCCACTTAACATGTTCTACAATCCAATGGAAAAACAATTATTATTTCATTGTATTTATCGTTCAAAAAGTAAATGAGAATAATTTCAACATAAATATTTTGAAAGTAGTTTTTCTGTTTAAGAACAGCATATAATCGTTAAAAATTACCAGATTTAATGTTGTACATAAATTGTAAAGACAATTAAAAATAATTATAATTTTGTTTTGGAATTTAATGAGTTTGTAAGTAAAAAATTCTAAAATTTGTTATACGGACGATTTTATACAAATGTTGCCATAGTTTATTTTGCTTTTTATCTATTGCGATGAGCTGTGATTATATAAATTTTAAAGTATATTTCCAAGATTGTAAGAGGAAAGTGGAACAAATGAATGCATACAATAATAATCTGTGTAAGAATCCTACGAATAAACGATTTGATTTGTTTCATTAAATACTTTTAAATGAACGCAACTTGTTTTTTATAGCTTTGAGTCGACTAGCACGTTTTTTTTCTAAAAGTATGTATGAAAATTATTTAAATATACAAATCTTTTACTATATGTGCCTTGTTTAGATATAGTTTAAACTATAAAGATCGAACAGTCCTCATTGCGATGAGCAGCCTTTTATTAGCTTAGAACTGAATCTGTTGGAATCTAAAACTCACAAAACTGAGCAAAATGTCGAAATGTTTAACATCAACACTTACAGGCTAGTCATGTAAAGTGAGCGTGGTGCTGCTCTGCTCTCCTGTGCCTCTTCGTTCCCAGCCTGTGCAATGATAAGGGTAAAGGTGAACCCCTACGCTTGCAACCATCGGTTCGCCCGCAACCACTCCCTCCCAATCGTTTCATTCGCCAGGCCGGTTGGTTGACGATGCCAGGCCCTTTTTTGTGCCGGTAAAGTTTAACGCAAAATGATAAATCTTCCTTCACGATGGCAATCGAATCGGTATCGATGTCGACGTGGTCACGGTTTCCCGTGACGGGAAGCGAAACGGACGAAGGCTTTTCAGCGGCAGAAAGTTTTGCTGAGCCAAACCGACGGGTACGGGCAGACTGTTCGAACAACCGTGGCTGTTCGAGCTCGAGCAGCTGCAAACGGAATGGAAGCAATAGAGTAACTTTCAAACCATAGGCGTTACTTGGCCTGAGAGGCATAATCACTTGCTCGTTTTGCCGGTGTAAATATTTACTTCTGCGTTCCCTGAGCCGGATGCGAAGGTGGGCTGGACGGCTTGGAAAGACACTCCAAAGTAACTGGATGGGTAACTTTCAGCAGATAAGTTATCGTCCTTAAGCATCCCTCAGCATCGGGCCTTGGTCGGCCCTTGGCTTTTGACCGTAGTCCGCGCAGTTGGCCGAAGGGGAAGGAAAAAGTTTTGCTTGCATTAATTAATTAAGAACAAAATCATTTCAGCAGCTAGCTCCAGCACGGCCTCCTCAACTGAAACGCTCCGGCACTCGGGCTCCCGGTTGAAGTTTGCGGTATGTCGTAGATCGCTCAGGAGTGGCCCGGGTGGGGTTTTCAAAGGAGAGCCTTCTGGACCCAGCTAAAATTGAATTTCCGTGTGAATGGTTAATGGCTGGCGGGTACGTCCCTCGAGACACTTGTCGCTCTCTCCCCTATCACTGCGCGCTTCGACATTGATTGAAAGATGAGTGAATGCTGCTGGAAGCTTGTCAGAAGCTGCCGCGAAACGTATGCGGAGACGCAGTGTGGCTGGGGTTTTCGAACGGGTGATTTTACAGCGCAATAGGAAACGAAATTGAACCAAGTTCATCGGAAACATCAGTGGATTAAAAAGTTTACCCGTGCAGGGAACGCCGTGTACAATTTAATGGTGCACGTGTATTTGATGTAACTGTTACAACTGTGGGAAATAGTTGGGGCAGGTGTTTAAAGGTGATTTAAAGGCAGTTGTACGTCGCTCTGTCTTATTGTATGTAGTCGTGTCACTAAGGAAGTTATTCGTATAAAGATAGAGAAGTATACTATAATTTTAAAAGAAACATTCTGTTAAGAATTCAACCCAGGGACTCTAAACTGCAGCTGTCAAGCGCGTTGACGAAAATAGGAAGTGAAAAAAGAGTGTCGGAATTGAATAGATAGCGAATCACGAGAACACGTACTACAAGGATTTCGTCACATATTTGAGCAACAAACACATTTATTTCCATAACTTGTAGTGTGAAACACCTCATTTCGAAACTTAAATTCTTTCTCAGGACATTTTATGTCAACAATAGTTTAGATGTATGAAAAGAAATGCATACACAGAAAACAATATCAAACAAGTTATGCATTTTTGTGACTGAAAAAAATCAATCTAATCAGCATCGTGAACATAGTTGAACTTTCTTGTTGGTAATCATCGGACTATTTATCGTAGAATAATGTTAACGGGCGGCCCGGTGGTGTAGTGGTAGCGGCGCCGGTCTTCACACGACAGGACCGGTACCATGATCCCATTCGGACCGTCTCCCCCTAGCAAGGAGTGACTAACCAGCTATGATGGTAAAATCAGTCTAAAAAGCCCGTTAAACGACATGCATGACTTCGGTCGTTTGACCAACGAAGAAGAAAAAGAAGAAGAAGAAGAAGAAGAAGAAGAAGAAGAAGAAAGTTATGTTACAGTTTTATATTATAAACTTATTCCTAAAAGGAGACATTTTAATTTTTATGCGATTTGTCATTTTAATAAGTTGCACGATTCATTGTGTCCTATCAATAATTTGTTGCGATACGGCTAACATAATCACAATCGGCCGGATACGCGAGGCCTGCTTTGGGTTGGAGGGTTATTGGGTAGGATTTAACACTCGTGATCCTTGTACCTGCACTGCAAAATAAAGAATAAGTTACATACAAGTGACTCAATTTAATACAATATAAGTTGACAGGCTAATACACATAGGTCTTTTAGTTTAAAATGAAGACAATTTATAGAGACTACAATAGTTTTATAAACTTGAGTAGCTTGAGTGGTTTAATATTAAAGAAACATGAAACATTATTACGTAATCAAAGAAAAACTGGATGTATTTAACACATAAAATATAGAATTTAATATAGTGTGCTAAATAAAAACCTACAACAAACTTCTAATAAATTGTACTTCGACTTTAAAGCATCCGAAAAAAAAACCAATTCAGCTTTACAGAAGGTAGGTTTAAGTTTTGCTTTTCGTACAAGAAGAAATTTTGGTTATTTAGAAAGTCGATGGAGCAGGGTCAACAAAGCCACGCAACTAAGAGCTCGTTTCGAATAAAACCTAGCTGGGAACGATGTGTTCAAATTGTATGGTTTATTTGGAGTTTAAAATAAAGTATACTATTTTTGTAACAAATTCGTTTGGATCATTCTAAACCTTATCAACAATATTACAATCCCATAAATAACTTTCCCTTAGGCAACCAAATCTTGCACAGTCTGACTAACTCATTGTTTTTATATGCTACACACATTTGCAACATCATCGATACTCTTTGAACGAGCTGATTGAAATGTTCAAATGAAGCGTAGCTACGGGATTTTGGCAACCCACGACAACAAACCCATCAGAATCAAAATTCTGCACAATCAACAAGCGACACTAGTGACAGCATCATCATCATCATCATCATCATCATCATCATCATCTTCATCAACTCATCGCACTGGACTACGCGGAAGACGACAAAGTCGACGCTAGCTAAAGAGCTAAACACTTGATTACGTCTAATCCTCGGTCCCGATGGAGCCAAGGAGAGTTTCCTGGTCGAAGGTTAATTTCATTTCCGGCGGATCAGATTCCTCACGGCCTCACGCAGAGGAAAGCCCATCGGAAGAACGCTTCCGGCATTACGTTGCGAAAGGGGGGGAACAAGTTTTTTTTTGCCATCCTTTTTTTGTTTTGGATTCATCCTAAGCTGGGTGGGTTGCCGTGAGTGTGGCGTGTGTGTGTGGTGCTGATCCCGATGTAATCTGTCCCTCTTGCGAAGTGGAATCGCTTCGGGTGCGTATGTGCGATATGAGGCGAAGAAAAAAAAACAACTAGAGGATTACCGTTCAGTTCGGGGTTTGTCTTCGTCGGTGGTTTTTTTTTTTTTTGGTACCCTATCTCAACGTTATCAAATTAGGAAGCGGAAGAAGAAGAGACTGGAGCAAGCGGGCAGCTACGATGCAAAAGCAGAAAATGCCTTGACATCCTTTCTGATCGCTCCACTCACCGGCTAACAGGGATTCTGTGCACGGTCTCGAATAAACGAGTGCCCTGATCGATACAATATTCCGCACGGCAATGGGATACGTAATACGATACACATACGACGATCATCGGCTTTCGCTGGGCTTCGCATTACATCTTTTTTTTTTTTTTTGGTCCTGCGACGCTCCTTCTCAAGGGAACCCGTCCCTTCGGCCCCACGCTGCCACGCAAAGGTTATTGGAAAATTATTCCAAACGGTTATGACAATGCAGAAGATCCGGAAATGACATAATAACTGGGAGTGGGAAAAAAAAGTGGGAAAAAGTATCTGCCCAGGCCTGGCCGGTCGGTGACAGAGAGCGCGTGTGTGTGTGTGTGCAAGGAAACTGGGCTCTTTTTCGTGCTTAGGACAGGTCTGCTTAGGTTAGCAAGTATCCTTTCCGAGAGCGTAAGCCTGTCGGGATGCGATCGTTTCGATTGGATCGGCAAACTATTTCGCTCCACCCGTCCGAGTGTTGCTCGGTGGTTGGGTTTAACGATTGCTGATTCAATCATCATTTTATGGCACAGGTTTTGCACACATCTTGGGTGCTGCTGTATGGCTGCGCTTCTGTTTTTTGTTGTTGCAGATTGCTTCGTTCCGGGCAATCTTCTTGAGTGGCCGTTGAAGCATTACTTTCGTGAACGGCACAGTGTCACACACTGCATACATCAGCATAATAGCATCATGGTCAAATTGCAGTGCATTTGTTGCATTTAGCTTAAGACGCTTTCTATGGTGAGCTGGCTGTTGGGGAGAAGTTAAATTTCCCCAATTGGTTAGAATCAATCTGGGTCGTGAAATATGGCATAGCATACAAAATGTGAGATGCGTTGATGAATTTTTGACATTGATTACAACTATTATTGATCGAATCGTTCGAAGAAATGTGTAATTTGAGTCATTTAAAAAATCAGGAAATATTTATCCCAATAAAATTATACATTTATGAAGTTCAAAATTTGATACGACCACAATTTGTACAGAAACTTACTATGAAAACCCCGTTAGTACTTGGACTTGGATTCAGGTGTGGTAGAATCGCTATAACGTTAGAACTGTATGCCTCTAGATAAAAGTGTTTAATCAGTAATAGCAGAATAACATAACCCAGTTAGGAGGAAACAGCCATGACTCAGTTCATTATGCCAAAGAAAAGGATGTTTTCATTTTGTATATACTTTAAGTGCTAGTTGAACTTACAGCTGCTTGGAAAAGGACGAAAATTATGTTTCACTTTTATTGTGATTTATGGGTGGTTCAGGTGATGAAAAGCTAAGTCTTGATAAATAAATTGACATATTTTTTTTATTAAATTCTTCAATTACAACAGTTTTAATTGAACTTAATTGAGGTACTTTTAACACTTTAAGGTACTTTTAAGAACATTATTTTAACTAATTGATAAAAAGGAAAAGTGATAAGGAAATTAAAAGTTATGTCAAACAGGTGCTAAACCGATGAAACATTTTCAAATTTTCGTGAAACATTTCCAAATTTCCAAAGCCTATTGTGTTCGATTAATTTAAATATACAAATCAATAAATATTACTATCTCAGAAGTCATATTAGATATTTTCACGAGAGTGTTAAAATTTTGTTCTTCATCACAAGAAAACGAAATCTTTTTACATAAAATTTAAAAAAAAATCCTATGCTTGCGGGGACAGCAAATATTATGAAAATCGAATTTGAAAATGTTTTTTTTTCTAAGAATATTTGTAAATTATTTGACTGATTTGTAAATCAAAGAATATTTTGTCGTGTTCACTAATTTTTTAAAACCGTTATCACATCTTTGGCGGGAAATATTGCTATTTAGGTTTTCTTTTTTGTGCTGATACAAGAAATACGTGCTTGTATTTATCTTTGTTTTGTAATTAAAAGTATGTCATTTTCATAATAATTCTGAATCAAATTTGATTTAATTATTCTTATTGTTTTGTCATTAGTACTTTTTGCATATAAATTGTTCAATGAATTTGCTGTAAATTATATGAAATTGACAAAAAACTTTCCTCTGTTAGTAGAAACATTGTTTCTGCCATTTCCAACGCTGGCACGATAACGCACGGTGCTGTATCGCTTTTTTCTTAACATCGGCATTTTGCTGTGACAACGAGTACATCACCGGGTAGCAATACAAACAGTTCGCATCACCCACAAACACACTCGCCTAGATTGAAGCTGAACGGTTAGGATGAACCATCCTTTTTCCGCTATCGTTCGATTTTATTGCCCCAATGTGTGCCAGGAGAGCCCTTCGTCTTAGCTAATCTGGTTTGCCCATTATCAGCCCGCTGTGTGGCGAGCAAAGTGTGTTTATTTACCTACCCTTAGCCTAATCCCGGACCGCTCCTCACTAGCGCGTGCACCGAAACGGGCCAAATTTAGGTGGCCTGTTCGTTCCATCACCATCTTCACCACTCAAATCCATGCGCAATTGCTATATGCTCATGTTTTTGCGTACGTTTGAGCATGGGAGTACTTTTTTTCTCCACCGGGATGCGGAAAAAAGTACACGGAAACGCATCACCCGGTCGGTAGGCAGGAGCCGGAAAGTGCGAGAGTAATGCACGAGGGAATGTATGTCTTCCCCTCGTTCGGCGTGTTTGCGACCCGGTCTCCGGGTGCGTAGTAGCTCTCGGAGGTAAAGATACTGACGAGCCTATAAAGGAAATTGTTTCTCGATATAATAAACACATCGTTCAATTTGAAAACTGTTACCAAACGCTCCGTCCATCGAGCCGTTGCGTGCGGGAGTGTTATAAATCCGTTTCAGCGTGTCCAATCGACGGATGTGGAACGAAGCGATGGGTTTTCGGGATCGTTCCGGTAAATGGTTCGGTGGCGATCTAGTTCTGCCTACCCTCCGATGCAATCCCACTTTCTCCTGGTACATCCCACTTCCTCCTATCCCAACACACACGCACACACTAAAACGCGTTGCTTTACGGCTCAAGCTTCAGGGTACAGTTCCGGGAGGTTTTATATTTATTCAATTTCTGGTCCTTCCCGAGGTCGGTCGGCCGGGCAGGCCGACTCATTCCTTGTAACCGATTTTGTTCTTCTACCTCTCTTATTTCGGGCCTTCATGATCACCACCATCATTGCCAGCGTTTCGGGTTTCGAGAAGCCCTACATCTTTACTGAGATTGGCATTTATGGGCACTCCTTGCGTTTATCTTCCCTTCCCCGGCGCTCTGGGTTGACTGGGCTATTTTTTTTTTTTTTTTTCGCGAGTCCTTTTTTCTCCTATGCGGTTGTGTGGGAGTTCCGGGCGGGCGATACGGTGAAAATCCTCCCGGTGGAATTATTATTATTTTATTCACACTTTCCCACACCAGACACGCATATTCAATTCGATGAAGGATAATAATTTAGCCGACCCTACCCACTCGATACGCGGCACACACACACACATGGCCGGGCTCATACGGAAAAGGATTCGCAATTCAAACTCCCTCCGAAAATCAAAATGGAACAAAAAAAAACAGAACCTTACCAATCGCTTCCGCACGGAACGAATGGAACGTGCTGCTGGAGGGTGTGAGGGTGGGGTGTGAAAAAATGGCCGTCCGCTTACCTCGTCCGCTTCGGGTCCATCCCGGTTCGAAATGGAAATCAGAGTGTGTGAGAATATTATGCGGTTTTGAACCTTTCCGTGCTTGCCGTGGCCGCACAGGTTACTCGCACACGCACGGCGTCGATGGAGACCACAAACTGGCGCCGGTGAGGATAGCCTTTGGTTTCACTTCAATCAATTTCCACTTGCCCGTACTCACACCACACCGTGCCGCATCCGATACCGCTTTCGGATTCAGAGATTGTGCAATAAAAATTCCAATACCTAGGCAGAGAATTTATTAACTCGATTATCGAGAGGGCTCCTGTAAATTATGGCCATAAGGGTTTCTGCGTAGCGCAACGGTACCACCGTGAAGACCACCCTGCCACTGGGTGGGAACCAGCTGGGAGCGCAGGGAACTGGGGAAGCGTAAAATGGGAATAAGAATAGCGTGTGCCTAGGAATAGCCTAAAATTTTGCACCAACCAGCAATTTCACCCCGGGTGGTGTTACGCCGGAAGCTGCTGCTGTTGGATGGAAGCACACTTAACCCAGTGAAAGCGTAGCACACCGAACCGGTGCGTAAAGTGCAACGCAACTTCAGCGGTATTATGCCCGTTTTATGGGTACTAAGTTTTATGGTGAGGGGAAAGAGCGAGGCGAGTTAAGCCGCAACGGATGTAAATGATGAGGTGTTGGAAGGTGAGGTGTTTCGAAGTTTTGCACATCGCAGCGAAATCTGGTGCCCTAAATTATCGTCGAACGTTTTATGTGGAGCGATTATTTGCTATTCTGCAGCAATAATAAAGCAATTTGGTATTAATAATATTCTTCACGCTAGTTTTTAGTTAAAATTTGGTGGATTTAAAACATTTACCAGCTTATCTTGTTCATTTTATGTACAAGTACAATCGTATGTTTCAGTTAAACTTTTTTTTTTGGTTGCTGGTTATTGGGACCAATCAAACAGGACTCTTTCTTTCACATGAGCAAAACATGGATGATTAACATGTAAGTTAATAATAGTATTTGATGATGTATAAAAATGGAAAAGTGACTGAAAATCGAAATTGTTTCTCAAGGAAGTGTACTATCTCCAATTCTATTCAATGTTTATACATAAAAAATTCTCAAAATGCATAATTACAAACAATATTTGTATGTTGATGATAAAGCTATCGCAGCACTAAATGGAAATTCAGAGTAAATGGCAACAAGTCTGAAGCAATATCTTTCACTGCATTTCTCCAAACACAGTAAAACTCTAACGTACCATGCAAAATGCTAAAAGGCTTGGATTAATGTTGGATAAAAAAGTGACCTTTCGTAAACATATGAAAAAATCATTCTTTAAATGCGAGAAAATAATCCACACTTTGAACAAAGTCTTAAATAGGAGGTTCAATTTTAATTTAAGCAATAAACTCATAACCTACGTTTCTTTAATAAGATCTGTTATATCATACGCCTCACCAGGATTGATAATTTACGCTTTGAAATACAGAATAAATGACAAACATTCCAAAATAAAATACAAAAATCATCCATATTGTACCACCATGGCACAGGACATATATATCATTCACAATATTTGAAATATCAAAACAATTCAATAACACTTAATCAAAGAAAACTATAAATAAACAACCAGGAAAACATGGTACTCTACTCTCCATATCAAATAAAACCATCTACAGCTATTCCAAACATCATAGTTATTCCGATCTCCTCAAATTATTTTTTGACACCTTCAGAGGCCGCTTTACTTCGTTAAGTGTTTTTATTTTCAAATTAATACTAAAAATTATGTACAAACAATTTATAGCTTTGAGAACGAAACATTTGTTCAACAACGAAATAGCATTTTGTTTCATTGAATGGGATTTATATGATATCTTAATTTATATTTATATGTTTACATCGGTAAGATGTAATTATAATCAATAAGTAACATTTTATAATTTCATAATCCATTAATGTGGGTTTCGTTGCTTGCTAATAATATAAAACCACAACAACAGTAACAAATGGAAAATGACCCAAAAGGGGTTAACACGGCCAGGCCGTTAATAAAAAAAAAATCAATCAATCAATCAAATCAACAAATAGAAAATAAAATCTCCTATTTGTTTTGAGTGTTCTAACTGACATGAAAAAAAAAACTATTTAATATTTTATCTATAATTTTAATGATATGTTTATGTAAGCACCAGTTAGCAGTTATCATAAAAATGTAAGTTATCGGAAAACAAGAGAAAAATATGAGAAACATTTGAGAACATTTTCTTCTCCTGTTTAGTTTTTTCACTAAATAAACTTTTCCGTGTTTATTTCCTTTTGAAGCTTGAACTAATGAACTTTTGAAGCTTAAACTAAGCAACGCTGTTTGGCCACTCTTAATTTATTAACATCTAAGTTCATTCTGTTCCTGAAATTAGATTTATGATTACACAGTTTTCTGGCTTATAAGGTTTGAGTATAGAATATATTAGATTTATTTCCGATGTCGCTTGCATTTACTCACTATGCGTATAGTCACGAATTTCATCAATTCCATTTTAATTCACTCTAAGTGAAACTTAATGCTTCCAGCAACAATGTCCTATCATCTCCGCCTCGAGTACAATACTGACCGACTAAAAATAGAACTCCTCTCGTCTGACCTTCTATAAGTGAGCCATCCAATATGTGGCCCAAAAAGCCAAGCACTCAGCGTAGAAATGACCGTTTGCATTCACTTGTCGTTCCCAAAAAAGCCATGCATAACCGTTTCTCAGTCAAATTCCAACCCATCGGCCGGCCAGACGCTGACATTGAGCAGTCGGTTTCAGCATGTGATAACGAACAAAAGAGCCAAGACGAGATCATGTACGTTCATGCCAAACCTGGCTTGTGACAAAGTTCGGTTTGGGTTGGCGCGCTAAATTGCTTCACACACTTAAGGGACACACAGGCAGCTGGGTTGGGTGGCTCCACGCAAAGAATAGAAAGATAGCGACAACCTACTCTTTCGCACCAAACCATGCTTGAAGGATGATAGCCGGGGGAAAAAAAAATTCGCTAGCCGCTCTCCGATCTGCGTGAAATTTCCGATCTGAAATTTCTTACGAATTTCTGTTCGTTTTGGACCATTGACAAATTTTTCCCATTCGTCCTATTGCCACCGGAAAGAACACTCCTTCCGCTTTGCTGTACGGAGAACCTCGTGAGATTTCGCCGGCTGATCGAAACATTGTCGATGATAATGACGATGGTCCTTAACGGATGTGCTGCATGGCCTCTCGTAGCTTTTCATAGAACGATGTACACGCTGACGTCAAAGATGATCGAAGAGAAAATGTCCTCTTGGTTGCGACAATTTTCCTCCTTCTCGTAGTCGACAGTACGGCTACGAAATCCGACGGATTGCCTTTTTCCACCAGATAGCCGAACAGGAATCATATGAAGACAACCAAAAAAAAAAAAAAAACCCTTCGCTCTCAAAAGCCTTGCTCGCAGCTAATAACGTGGGAAGTGGCTAGCTATTTTCGTCCCGCTAGCCACAGCGAGGAAGTGCAACGATCTCTGAACTGCTGTCGATAAGTGGTCAAGTGTATTGAGTCGAAAGTGCTCCTCAATGGGCTGCGCTGGAAGAGGTTGTCGATCTTTCCTGGTCGATGACAGTTGAACCGTGTGCCCTGGCGGAAGGAGTACTAGAAATTTATGATCAACTGGATGACTGTTGAAATAGAAAGCCAAACTGAGATTCTATTCGTGACATGATGGACATCAGTATTTTTGGAGAGTAGAATCAAATAAATAGATATAAAACATATTTAAATGAATAAATAAACATAATAAAAATAAAATAATTTTTTTTTAATAAATTACCCACCATTTCGTTCCATCGTTAAATAGGATTATTTTCGTGATTTTTTCCTCTAGTTTAATTTTTAATTGCGATGCATTTCCTCTTTACACACTTTCTGCCAAATTTTTCAGAATAAAAGCTTAAATTCAACTATCACAGTCTTAAATAAATGAACATTTACATGGGTGTTTCAATAATATTTTTAACGATAAATCTATGTAAAATGCTAAACAATTCCATTTATTTTAGAACATTTTTAATATTAGGTCCCCAACACAGGCATAGCACAATAAAAGCACGTCAATATTCCATTCATTCATTCTTGTTTTTTCCCATCTTCTACGCGGTTTGTTTCGGTCCGGATAATCTGATTTACGTGGATTCTGTCTGTTTTATCTTGAGTACATGCATGAAATGAAACCTCACTGGGAGCCAAACCAATAAAAAAAAACAACAACAACGTACTAACGAACCAAGAGGTCACAGGTATTCACAGCCGCTACGATTGATCTTTCAACCGAACAACATGCCGTGAAGAAGAGGCAAAAGAAAAGCAACAACATCCATGCAGACATCCACTGCAAATTTAATTCAATACAAAATTTATAATCTCTACAGTGCCAGTACAGTGCCTTCTGATGCATATGTTTCCAATATCGCTACACTACATCTCCCGCAGTTTTTTTCCTCGTTTCACGTTTTGTTGCCACGTTCCGGTTCCATCCGGACGTCCCTTAGCCGATGGTGGTTCCGTCCGTATGTGCATGAATATCACACTTTGTGGTTACCGGTCGTGGACAAACAGGTAGGACCGAAGTTGCAATGGGGATGCCCCTCGAGAGACGCCTGATCCCGGTGCCGAATAAATGAAACAAATTTGTACATTCGAAACAATCGTGCCGGATAGTTTCGGAGTTTAATCGAGCTTGAAGTAGATTTATGAGCCCATGGATATAAGATGTTTGCAGATTTCATCGATATCGCATCACGTTTTATCACAAATAAAAGAATGGTTTGCTATTTTGTTTTCATATTGGCCCATTTGCACTATGAATATTTTATCCCTTTTATATGTTAGTTATTTTAATTTGAGTAAGAATTGTATAAAGGAGATATTTGAATAGTTTTGCATTGCCACTATTGCATTTATTTGCTATCAATGCATTTATTTGTCCATAAATGATATATTTATTAAAAATGTATTTTTTGGTAAAAAAAACACCTAAATAAAATATTTATTTAAAAATTGTATCATTTCATGACAGTTGTATCTATTTTGTCATAAAATTTATTGTAACCATTTGAATATTTGACAAAATCTTATGAAGATAAAACATACGTTATTTTTAGTTTATGTGTCCCGTTTTTTTTCCTTGATAAAAATAAAAAATTTCCTGATAAAAAAATATCTCGCTAGTATCGCCAGTTTTAAAATAGAGCGTTTTTCATCTAGCCACTCTACCCCGATTTGGTTCCTTCCACATCACAAAAGGCGCGGAGCGCTTGTTGCTCAGTAATAACTTTATTTTTCCAGTTTGCATCAACGCCAAATGAGCCCGATAAAGAGGTTGGCCCTGCTTTGCGTGCACACGATCCCGAAAGGAAAACGCTCCCTCCCGCTATGGGAAAATCGCATCCGAGCAGCGCAGAAAATGGAAACAAACTGCGGTTTGGCCGTAAGGAAACACAACACGAACGATGCGCCGAGCGCCCAACGGTGAACCGATACGGCTCCTGCCGGCTGAGATTGTTGGACGAAAATTACGATAATCGTTGCCATTATTACCTATTGAAAGCTAATAATCAAACGTTTAACGGGCGCACATCGCCCGTTTGGCCCCCTGGTCGGTGTAGTGAGGGCTAGATGTTTGCATCGCTTTTTTTTTTGCTGCTGCTACTCTCTCCTTTTACAGCTTCGTCCCTTTGGTAGGTGAAACGATTTGGGTGCTTTGCCGAGACCGTGTAGAAAGTTCCCGTTGCGAGTAGGAAAAAGTCCCTTTCCTTCCAGGGGGGAGATTGGGAGTTACTATTCTCTCTGTTTATCTCTCTCTCTTTCTCTTCCTCGTCCATAGCGATAGGACCACAGAAGCGAGTTCTGGAAACAACGCCACAGTAGAACGCCAAAAGACAACCGACCGGGGCGACTATACGACCCAGCGGAACAGTGCGGTCATTACTCTTCGCCCGTGGGTTTTTCTGCCACCCCAATCGTCTCTAAGGCGACCCTTACATTGGCCGATATCGCCGTGTTTACTGTCGTTATGGTTCGTGTCGTCTGAAGTTGGAGGTAATGAGAAATTCGATTACCTCTAATGAGGTCAAGTCATTGACGTGCGGTGAGTGATCGGAGCAGCTGTAGCATCATCATCATCAGCAGCAACATCAGCAACAGCACCAGACCCCGACGTGAATCCGTGACAATTAAGCTTTCTCGCCCCAGCACTGAGCCCTTCACGTCATTCGCGTAAATTCCCTTTCCCCGGGCCCGATCCCGGAACGAACTTCTGCCGCCTCCGATGGTGGCAACCGTGCTCAGCCTGACCTAAACGGGCCGCAAATCAAAGGATGACAGAAGTGGGCCTCGACAGACCCGGTGCAGTGTGGTGCAAACGCAAACAAAATCATCTTCCCCACCCCACCCCAGCGGCAGAGTCAACGGTGATTCATTTGATGAGCGCTTTGGCTCATAAATTGAAATATTCTACAACACGACTCGACGATTAGTGCCAGCACTTTCCGCTGCCCTACTGACGGCACGTCCACCATCGCTAGGGCATCGCTAGGGTACGGGTGTGTTTGTTTGTTTACTCTACGGATTGGAGCTTTTTGGATTGTTTGTGTGAGTTCTTTTTTTTTTGCGTTACGCGCAATCGACTATAATAACACAGACTGGCGGTTCGGAGAGACGGAAGAGTCATTACCGATTTCGTTCTCTATACTCATTAACTGGATGATGTGTTTTGACGGTGCCCTGGCAGTGACAATCCGCAGCAGTTGGGAACCGAGTGTGATACAGCTAATTATAAAACGAAGTCATTGGAAGCAAATTTTATATGAAGCTTCTCGTTGGTAGTCAGAAATTTGTTCTAGCACATGTCATAATTAAGTTATTATATGACGATGGATTTGTTTCTAAATAAATTCAATGTTACTATAACCTTTAGCTACCAAATATACTTAGTTTCCAGTTGCTAGTCAGAGGTGACTAACCGGTTACGGTGGTATTAAAAAAAGTTGCACACATTACTTCAAAGAAAAAGATTTTATATCGTTAAATTTTTATCGTGAGATATTGGAATGATTAATAAACGAACTATAAGCCCATTAATGTTATGAACAAAAACAATCATTTATGAAGTTTTAAAAAATAAACAACAAATAAAACTTATGTTGCAGATTTAAACAAAAACAATACTTTTAGTTTAAGTAAAAAGTCTTACCACATACGGAACATGAACAGCAATATATTTATAGCTATTTAAAGAAGTAACACTGTATAGTTAAGCAAAGGATGTGCCAAATGATTAGGCATTGAAACACCCTGGAAATCAAATGGGTAATTTGTCGCTGATTATACGATTAGGACGTAGTCCTGTGTAAAAACTGGGAAAACTGTGAATAAAAAAACTGTAAATCTTTCTCGATATAAATAATTTTCAAGCAATTTGTTACAAAAAAATATTTAATTTTTTCGTTTTAACTGCTTTAATTTTTTCGTTTTAACTAATATGAAGTCATAGGAATCTGAAAACCATGCTGAATTTGGGAAGAAGGATTAAGCGGAAAGTTATCAAATGGTCTTTTATCAGGAAAATTATATTCTTCGTCAAACACCGCATCTCGTTGATCATCTACACCATCAACAGCAGGGTGAGATCGACTTCTTTGAATAAGTTCTTGCCCTCAATTCCTCCGTCGACAACAGATGCATAAAAGTAGTGGGAACCGGCTCAACATTGGCAACCTAGTTCCAGAAATTCGTGCCAACTAGCGGATATGGGACATATCCATAGCCTACAGTAGTATTTAACGCAAGGTACAATAGAAGCTTAGAGGGTCAGATGAGTGCAGGAGTACCCGATACTTTTTAGATCATACTGTGGTTGTTATTCAGTAGGAATAACCTTATATATATTAATGAATTTTTGTTTTCGGATTCTCTCAGTCTGCAGTAACTTTTTGTAGCAAATAATAATTGAATCCCACAACACCTAGTAAGGCCGATGCAAGCAGAGTGCTTGATAGCAGGGTTTTAAAGCAGGATATTAAGAAAAATAAAAAAAGGCAATGAATGGCGAATGAAATGAAAAATTCTATCACATTTTTAATACGAACATTTTGGTCCATGCCAATTTTTTCTCATAATAACTGCCACCAACAGGTTGCAACGTTTATAGCAACGATTTCAGTAATAAGGAAACATTTATTGTTGAAAACTAAATGTTAATGTTTTACAGGTTGGACCACCAAAGCATTTAATTCCCAAACAAAAATTAGCCTACAATCGTTCACCGTGACCTTTACTAACAGACCTGCGACCAACGAATTGGGAAACAAATGTGGGTTAATTGAAGTTTACCACTGAACGTCTTCCCCAGATGCACTGATTGCTGACTTTATGTTTCGTTAATAAACTTATTACTCCACACGAAGTTTGCTGCCCGGCCAAGCATCCTTACGTCACTGCCGAGGACGGCACAAGTGCAGTGACATCAAGTAGCGAGTCAAGCCAGTAAATCACACAAGCACTCTCATGCTTCCTGCCCCCTCCTCCCCTCCCTTCGTCCCCTCCAAAAAGATGGTCACATTCAATGACGGTGCTGGTTGGGCTGGTGTACTCCCTATCATCACTCGCAGGCACCCTTGGTGCAGGATCAACAGCCTTGTGTGGTGGGAAAGGGGGTTTGAAAAGCCTCCGAATGCGGTGAAAGAGAAAAATAAAATCCCCACGGGGGCAAGCATCGTGCCCAAGGCTCGGGCACTGAATCGGATCTCCCTAAGGAGCCGGTGGAACGGTGGAACGATGGGACGAGTCACTGCTTAGCGGTGCCCATGTCCTTAATTACGGTAACTCCTTCGAGAAGTTGCAGTACGATGAACTTCTCCGCGTCCGCGGGCGCAACTCACTCCGCTCACTCGGCGGGGCCGCTTCGCAAAAAAAAAAACGCTCGAGCACACTCATCGGCAACGGGGTTCGTGCTCGTAAAATCATAAGATACTTTGAGGGTCCTTTTTCGGTTTCGCAGGCCGGTTCTGCATCGGATTGCTGCCCGGGGAACGAACCCGCACGGATTATTTCCAGCGCCATATTTCGGACCGCTTTGGGGTGGGTGGTTTGCAGGGGGGAGGGGGGAAATCGAGGAGTTTCCGCCGGTCCCGGTTGGTTGCGTATTTGAGTTGGCTTTTAATCCGCACGTACCACGGTTAGCCGACCTCATCCTTGGCGTTTCCACTTGCTTGCAAAAGCCCGCGCATTTCGTTTTTCGAATCCTCCTAACCACCGTGCGCGCACTTGGTTCAAAGTATATGACTCAATTAAAACGTAATCCGCTAAAGTCACATAAAAACCCGCAGGGAAGCACTAACCAGCCCACAGTCCCGCGTGCTTTTCGGCATATTCACGAGACGTCTTCACCACCCGGCACCAGGCCCAAAGTCGTCGATATACTTGGCCTTCTTCGTGGTTCGCGAACGAACGAACGAACGAATACTTTACGATCAGATTAATGAGCGATTTTTCGCCGAGGGAGTTGGTAGATGGGCCCAGGCATGCGTGCCCAATACAGGCGGGCACGGTTACGGGCTGCTACGCAGAGTCCGCACGGGTCCGGGAGCAGTGAGTGGTGTTTTATGGTGGGCATAATTTCCTTTCGTTTTAAGAGACATCCCAATTTACGGATTGTGGCACGGTGTGGTCGGTCGGTCGACAGGGAAAAATCTCGCGAGCTGCTGCGGTTGTTGACTTCGTTTCGTTAAATGCTCTTGTTGAGGTACGTTTAATTTAAAAGCATTACGGGTACGACTTTTTTTTTCTTTCATTTTCTGCCTATCCTGCTACACGCCCCCGCTGCGAAAAGGGGTCGAAGGTGTACCTGGGGCTCACGACTGATGATGATCCGGAGACGCTGTGTCGGTGTTAAAGTTACTTAATTTGTTTTTAATTCTTGATTCTATAATTAAAAAGAGAATTTTTCTCTATGCGTTTTACGGCTGCACCTTAAGTTGCTTTAAAAGAGGAGCATCATAAAACTTTCAGGATACTGCATTTTAACTTTCTTGCGTTTTTTTTGTGAGTCGTAAAAATGACTTTTAATGTTTGTTTAAATTAGGGAATATCACATGGGACAAGTTTATTTCAAGAGAATACGTTGGATGGATGTATGTAATCAAAATTTAACTAATTTTCTTCTCAAATAAATAAATGATTGTCAACGAGTAAATAAGTTAAGTTAGTTGCACATAGTCTTCAACTTATGTTGTGGTTTCATAGTTTCCAACGCTTACGCCCACATAAAAACAGAACAAGTTACTTGAATTTTAGAGACAATAGTAGCATAAAAGTAGGCAATAACTAAAAACCCAGCGTTTGTTTTGGGACTTTGGAAGCCGAGGATTACCGAAGCTTTAAATAGTGCATGAATTGAGATTATTTTAAAAATATCACTCCGCTTAACGTTTTCAATTACAGAGGAAGTGTTTTCTACTGCCGAGCCCTGAAGCTGTCTATTTCTTTTCAAATTTGTTACACTCTTCCACAAAACTGTTTCATATTTCAGATTTTTTATTTTTTTTACAGCCCCAATAAAATACCAAACATTTTTCTTAAATGTCGTGGAAGAATATGTTCAGAACGTTTGGTTGCACATAAGAAACTATCGTTGCCATTTCGACAAACTTTTTTTTTGTCGGATCGATTGTACTTGTTCGTTGCCGAAAACTGGCAAAAGCTTGTTGTTAAATTTGTCTGTAAGTGTTATGAATGGTCAGTTAATTTACCTTTCCCAATATTCAATATTATTTATGCCTTTTACATTTCAAAACTGCTGAAATCATTAAAGAACATAATAATTGTGACCCAAATATGTGTTTAATCCCATATTAAAATAGGGTATGATTGTGTGAAAATTCTAAACTGAGCTGCCTAAATCTGGAACATTTATCTTTTTACTAAATCTCATCAAACTGTAAACATCGCTCTTTAACTATGTAGTTCAAATAGCTATATAAAAAAGATAAAAAATTGTTTATGATTTAAATCTCCCCTATTTTGAAAGCAATTATTTTAAAAATGTACAGAAAATGAGAGAACATCCTTCATATTGCCAACCGAATCATGGTCTTATTTTTTTCAACCTTAATTAACATCTATTGGTAACACTTACAATAAAGAAATTGCTATTCGTTCTAGTTTTGCGAACTCGCTAGACAAAGTTGACATGGTTGTATTTTTTTTAAATTTTCTATAGCTAGCCTACCCCTTTCGTTTTTCATCCAAACTGGTGAGCTTTCCGTGGTACGATTAAGAACCCGATAACCCACCCAAGTGAACAAATCTTATCCCTCATTCTGCCGCAAGGTGTCGTGTTTTGACTGTGACTTGTATTTGCGACTTGTACTCCCAACGACATCGGAACCGTGATCGTGGTTCTAAAAAGGTAAACGAAGTACCATGACGCACCGTAACAGCAACAGGCGCTGTGGAAACGCAAACAAACTTTGCTAATCATATTCCGATAAGCTGCAGCGTCGTGTTTTGTTGAAATATCTCGTTTCAATTTAAATTTTCGAGTATCAAGATAAGAGTCCGCTCTCGATGCGCGCCTGTGCGCGAAGTGTGTATCCCGGGGAAAAGATCGAGTGAAGGCTGAACCCGACCTCCTTCACTGGCAGCCGTCCATGATGCGGCAGTTTATGATACCCTCCCAAACCGGGAAGTACTGTTTTCTTTCCGTCGTTCTTCTTGCCCCGGCAAGGGGAGAAGAGAATAAAAATCACCCGAAGCGAAACTGCAAAGCAAAAGGTGACCGTTTGTGAAGTGCGGAATCAATCGATGGCTTTGATTTTCAAGCATTTCGTAGCGTTTGTACAGCCCACGGGAGGCCGCCGTTTGTAAGCAACAAAAGTAGCTGCAGAAGCAGTAAAACCAACCTGGTGGGTAGCGTGGAGATCGTTGCTACCCCACCATCACCACCACCACCACCACCGGCTGCTTTTGTTTATGGCTTTGGTGCCGCGTGCGTTCTGCCTCGGCCGCGTCCGATCGCTAAAGACCGGGAGCCAGCACGGGCCTTTAAGCCGGCTTTGGAGGAGAGACCTCAAAGAGGACCCTTGATTGGTCGTGTTTTGATCGTTAACTCCGGTAGCTTCTGGTTTTGAGTCGGAATAAATTATATCCATAATCCTCGCGCGCTACACGGCTCTACACATCGTTTTTATCGTTTGAATAGGCCGCCCGGATGATCGGTTCGGTTTCGGAAACAGGTTTTGGGGTCTGTATTGTTGTTTTGTTTTCTCATCTGTTGCTCCGCGCTTTCGCTTCACGGGAGGCTTAACATCTTCTAACCTTTCGACGTACAGCTTCTTGGCAACAGCTTCTGTGATGAGAGTGCGTGTGTTTTATTTTCCCTGCACCATCGCCCGCTTCTGCTACTGGTGAAATTGGCCGTATTGAGGTGTTAAATTTCGGAACGATCATCAAGACACTCACCACCATCTGCCACCCACCACCCATCGCAAGCGTTCCTGCGGCGGAACGGTGACGTGCCACTCAGCGATTAACTCTTCGTTTCAAAGCATTTCGTCGAAGCGTGATATGTTCCTGAAAGGCAATTGGAGAAGGTGCGATGCGTCTTTGGTGGTGATAGCTGTTTTTCGTGAGATGTTTCCGAGAATGGATTAAAGATACGATTCAAGCTCGCCGCATGATGCCAACGAAAATAAAAAGAAGAAAAAAAACTTCCCCCAATGCCACTCGCTGATGAAAGGTAAACGAAACATTTCAGACCTACATTACTCAGAAGTGACAAAATTGGATTGCGTTCAGAAAATGTGTAACTTACCGACTTGGGGGGTGTGGACAAAAATGAGCATGAAAAGTTTAACGCCTTCTAAAAGATTGTAGAAAATTCGGTTCGGAGAAAAACATAATACGCGTAACTTCACAAGAAATGATACAATTCATTAGCACACGCGTTGATTCCAATATGTGCTTTCGTTTGTGTCGCTTTCATTGCTTTACGCGGAAACCAATGGGATGGCATTATTTAATGGGAATAATTTATCGTTTATGTTTCATTTACTTGGTATTTCAAAGAAATCAGTTTGTCTCAATTATCAAGGTAAATATGCTTCCACACGATGGAATTAGATTATTTTCTCGCAAGTTCTGCAATGAATAAGACATAGTCAAATATTTTTACATGAATTTTTAATGGCTCCAAGAAGGTGTTTCATCCATCAATGGCAAAAACACGACATTTTACAACATACGAAGTACATGGCAATTCAAGTAGAAACAGAATTACTCTCGTGATTTAAAAAAACAAAGACTAATACGGTATCGTTAACAATTACCTTCAGGCAATTTATAGGAATATAAATAAAATAAAAAAATAACAACATAAATTTACAAAACTGCGATTGAACTTTTCTGCTATGTACAACTTCTATGCTCGGCCAAATATATGAGAAAATTTTTACGATTTCCCAAAAAAGACATTCATGTTCGGCAGTTTGCATCTTATTAGTTATGTGGGTAGAATTTTCGTTTATGTTATAATTAAACGAAAATTCAAACCAGTGGTTTCACAACAAAAACTAGAATAGTTTTGTTGTTGTTCGTAATAGATTCATGCATAGGTTTTATTAGGTAGCTCCATTTTTATAATCATCAAAGATTCAAAAAAATCTTACAATTTTAATTGTAATGTTTTTTTTTTTCATGCGAAATTGGTTACATTAATGCTTGTTGGAAAACATCTATGAATTATTCCACAAACTCAACAATAAAAGTTTCAAACGGTGTTGGAGAATAAACGGTATCTTAATAATATTAAAACAAAACACTTTAAATCAAGTAGCATTATTGCTTGATTTGTCAGGAATTTTTATTAAAAATATAGTGATTTTTAAAGATTTAGCTCTTACCAAACACTGGATTTAGATTAAAATTTTCCTAAGTCTTGTTTCTTTTTGAGTCAACTATCAACTATATTTATATTAAATATTGAATAATCCCGAAGTGGATGCTAGATAATTATGCGGGGTGTATTTAATGTGGTTGGCTCGAAAGGAGACCAATTAATACCAATCGAATGTTTCCATTACGCACAAGCTAATTTAATCGACTAAAATCATAATGTGACGAAATGTTCAATTTTCACAATCCACAGCAATCTCTATTACGAATCCAATCTTATCTAGTTCAATTTGTTGTCGCACTTTGAACGTGAGTAAAGTTACCGCGACACACTACGTAATGCCATTTGTCCCATACTTACAAACACTTCCTCATACCGGACAAAGAAATGTATGGTATCCAATGTACGAAAGCAATACGTAATGAGATTGGTTGTGTGGTAACAAAACATCCCAAACCACCTAATAATCATGACCTACTTCAATGCGTCGTCATTACTCCCGCGTTGCACATGGGCATGGGGTGTTTTGGGTGCTTCGCTTATTTGAGTGTTCAATGGAAGCGATATGGAGCAGGGACATTATTAAGCCGGACAATAATCGCTTTGGGAAGGATTTGTTTCGTGAGTTTTTGGGAGGCCATTTGGATCATCGAACGCAATCCACCCGAAACATCCCCGAGCGGCTTCGAGCTGGTGGCGGGCGGATGATAGTGGCGACGAATGGAAGATGATGGATTTTTGTGACGAGGTCGCTTAACGAGCTCCGTTTAGGTGATGGCGATGATGGTGGCGGTGGTGACGATATACGTCTGGCCCAGATGGGGAAGATTGCTCTCCTTCACTTCTCCCTCACTATCTCTTTCGCTCTTTCTCTCTCTCACACACACGCACCATCCAATGCCCGAAAAGCGAATGAACTCCATTTGTGAGCCGACATTGGACGTGTTGACGCCGACCACGACCGCGGCCACAGCACAACGACAACGACCCATGTACCGTACGGTGTACATGTGACAGCTAAATTGGGGCAGGTCTGGGTCGGGTCCGTGGAACCGTCTGTGTTCTTTCCTCCCCCCCGTCCACGATGGTGGTCCCAGTCCCATATCGGTAATTACGTTCTAATTTGACACAGTTTTTTTGTGTTTGCCCTTTTTTTTCTGCGGGACTGCCGCTCGTTCCCTTGGCTTCCGCTCGGGCAAACATGTACACGCACAAACACACACACACACACACACACATACATACTGGCTTGCCAGCTCGGAAGTGGGAGATGGGGG